>JAVQJD010009435.1:0-99485 GCA_036023655.1 Nannoperca australis | reverse complement strand
TTTACACATTTTTTTTTTTTTCCCCCTTTAATATTAAAACCCTTTTTCAAAATTTATAAAACTTTTTATTCTCTATTTGTAAAACCTCCCCCCCCCCCCCCCCCCCCACACACACACACACACACAGACACACACGCATACACAGGGTTTGTGGTATTATGGCATAATCGAAAGTCATACAGAGTGCAGTGTCAATCAGAGATGGAGCTTTGTTTACAATCTGCTAACACCTGTTGACTGACATGTTGTCATTTCCACAGTATATGGTAATGGATATACAGCATGACATCTTATTGGTAAACTGGCAGTGTTTGATTTAACTGTGACATCATTCATTCAACCTTGATAACAGCACAAAACGTGGTTACAAATTGAAAAGAAATGACTTTTCAAGCAAGAGAAAGCATTCATTGGATATTATTAGCCTCCTTTCACAATTGGTTACTTATATTTTTAAAAACAATGTTCACTTTTTAAATCTCTTCAAGCTGTTTTTTTAATGTGGCAAAACTCTGTATCTAAATGTTATTATAAAAAAATGATACTTACATCTGGCATCTATCAAAACTTTGTCATCCTGATCCCCCCCAAAAAACAAGTGAAGTAATCCCAAAACTGGATTATCAGCCGGCCATAACGAGAAACTGCAATTCACTGTGTGTCAAGCATGGGTTGGATCTGCAAATGTGCCCCACTTAAGTGCAGTATCAACTGAAGTGGATCCTGCATTAAAACCTGATGTTGTGTCCCTGTGTCAAAATGTAGTTTTAAGACCTAAATTGTTTTAGTTTGGAAGTCGCTTTGTATAAAAGCATCTGCTAAATGCCTAAATGTAATGTAATGTAGTTTATGTTAATTCATGCTCACATGGTCCCTGACCATTGTGGTTGCTGGTCAGAAACTGTACACCTCTGTGATGAAAATAAGCCTCTACAGGGTTAAAGAATGGAGAGTGAAGTGAGAGGACAAGTGTCAGTCACTGTCTTTCTTTAGCAGTGTCCAGATGTATGCTAAACAAACAAACAAACAAAAAACCTGGGTAGGTCTTCAGCTAAAAACAGGAATCAGAAATGGTTGATGTATTTTTTGTAAGATTTGGAATATATTCACAGTATTGCTGCAGAAAGGTTTTAAATAGATATCTTATCTGTGTTATGTTGCCCTTTGAAGCTATACCAGTAATACAGTAAAAAAGTATACTCAATACATAGCATTTTGCTGATAAATACTTGTAAAATGCAAGTCAAACACAAAAGAATTACAAGCCAAACACATTTTACCTTTTTCATAAATATGTAGTATAGGCCTACAGTCTTCTAAAATGCTTTACTTGCATCATTATTATAATTTTGTTTTGCTTGTTAGTGTCCGGGTTACTGACAGCCTGCAAAATACTGTTACAATTAGGCCTGGCAGCAGTGCCAGATGTTTCTCTGAGAGGAGAGAGGGAGATGTCAAAACACCTGTCTGATCACCATGGTGCACATGCTGGTGCAACCAGCAACAGTGCAACCAGTCCTTGTTAGTTTAGTCTCCTCTTCAAGGCCCAGCCTGTGACTACACAATGGACACCTCTGCTGACAAAGACTCTGCAGATTGTATTTCAACATTACTGTACATGTGCAAGAGTCAGCCCAAAAAGCAGAATTTAATCTAATAGTGTAGCGTTTATATAGTGTTTATTGGATTTAATCCCTTATCTTACTTAGAAATGTACTCAATGGCTGTGTGATACAGCAATTGACAATAGATATAAAATGATTTTGTGACAGTATATATAGAATAATTTATCACTTTGTCCTTGCCAGCCTTCCATAATAAATATGAACATAGCTCAGGGTAACAAATCAAACCAGATATCTGCTAAATTATAGCCTGATATACCATGGCAGTTTCACATTAGCACAGAATTTATTAGTTGATCATTAACGACTAAACTAACTACAAATATGGTATGTAAACAAATCTAAAATCAAGTTCTCTACCTGTAATACAGATGTCATCACCCTGAGACTAGATGTCAAATTGGTTCAGAGTACAGTATTTACTTATTGGCAATATTAACGTAGTTTCTTTTCTTTTCCTGCACTCCTCTACATGAATCGACTGAAATATATATCAGATGTTTTCATGTATTATTTGGCTTCAAGTAAGCTGCTCGTATTTCTTTTAAACATTGATGTCAAAGGGTGTAGAAATCTTTAAAAAATTCCAACACTGCCTTTTTGTGATCATGATGATCATGAACTGTGTATTTCATGTCACATCTCTTAACCTTTGTATTTCTCATAAAAACCTTAACTTAGTGTGCAATTTAAAAAGTACAACAACTGTAGGACACAATGATTATGAGCACAGGGATAGTGCAAAATAATGTAGAATGATGTTTTCATGTAAAATACATACAACCACACTCTGATATCAAATTGACCTCTCGTACTCTAGTATTGCAGTCTAGTTGTTTTGCTATGTTACAGCTGTTTTAGCTGAGGCAAAAATTACACATTTACAATTGTAAAAACAAAGAACAGTAATTCTAAGCAGTGCACATTATAACCACATTAACCCAACATTACATCAGGCTTTTATTGGTATATGTGTTCAATAAATTCTTCCAGTAGCTTGTGGGCCAATATATACTGTAATGTTACTCATCCTTTCAAGTGTTCAGGTCAGTTACTATGGCAACCTGCACAAACTGGGGATGAGATAAGGGCCGGAGCCATGGCCTTGAGGGAGTCGTTAAGCATCTGTCTCCTGACTCCCCCTTTCAGTCTGTGTATGCAGGAGGCTGCCAGGGAGGCAGCACATAAACAACAAAGGTGGCTCACCCTTGCTCCCTCTCCAAGGGCTGACCATCATCATGCTGAGTTAACAGTGCCACCCATCACCGCTGACTCTGACTGGGATGAAGGAGATAATATTAAGAACTTAGACAGTTTGTGTGTTGGATATTTTTCTGTGCTTGTAGTTGGGAAATTTAAGGTGCTTTTTACATAAAAAGATCCTGTTCATTTGCAAGTTTACCTTTGATATCATTCAAATACACTCAGGCATTATTTCATTTTTTTTCCAGGTCTCAAAAGAGAAGATCAGATTTAAACGAGAAAAGCAGAAGACAGAATAAAGATTCTATTGTTTTCTCAGTCACGTGATGTACAGTAGTAAAAAGTGTGACTTTATGTAATTACTTTTCAAAGGGGAAGCAAGTGAGAGACATCACCATGGATACCTCAGGCGGGATTGGTGGTTAACTGTTCGTGAACCCGTACCGAGGTACCCATGCTGAAAAATGAAATATAGCTTTAAATTATTCTGACTCCATGGCTGTACAAGTGTGAAGACAAGAGAGATGTCAGAGGCTAAGTTCATCAGTGGATTCTGATGAGGTTGGTGCTGCCGCTGCAGTGAGTGAGCACGCCTCACTGAGTTTCAATGCAGCTGCGGTTTTCAAGATGTTCCAATCAAGATGTTACCAGCTCCTTTAGAAAAGTGAGTTTTGTTACGGCATACAAGATCCCGAATTTGTGCTAAAAAGTCTTAATAGTGTGGTTTGGGACAAAAGATTTCACAAAGGTTTAGGGTCATAAAAACCCTACTGAAATGTGATATTAAAGTCTTTACAAATTGACTCAACAAGATGTCTTACTGGAGCCTCACTGTCCTCTTTGGTATAATTCTGTAGAAATCCAATGACCCACAAAAAAAACTAAACATTTGAACATCAGAGTGAAAATATATTTTAATTTTAATAATATATAAAATACTTTTGACATAAAGGTAATTTATACTTGTGCTCAAAGCCTTTCTTTTACCCTCGTCAGCATGTCTGTCTGTGGACTGAATCCAGCTTTTCTCCCTACTGAATGAATTAATCATTCTCTAAACACACAAAACAGCAAGAGTCAGCTAACAAGAGGCCCCTGCTGGTTGACCACAGCATGTCAATGTCAATAACAGCAACATTTACTGGACTCAACACCACCGCACAATGAGGAGAACGATTTGGAGGCCTGATACTCCTTAAGATACTGCCACTCAGGGTCTTACAGGGGTACCTCTTATGTTTAAGTGTCATGTTGCAGCCACGCTGCTGTTTAAACTCTGAGCACAGAGCATCAAGGCTACAGTCCACCTACAGTCTCACCTAGCAGTGTGTGGACCTGGAGCAGCCAGCCTTGCTTTAGAAACAGATGATAAATAAATCAAAGTGCACTAAGCACTGCTTCCACATGGCAATCGCCTCCTTCATAGCGTCTGCACCTCATCAATCACGCCATTGTCTGCTTGAAAGGCGAGCCTTGTAAATGTCATATCCACTCAAACCCAAGGAGAGGCGGATCAGAATGCGGCTCCGTTTTTTTTTTTTAATTGGATAGTGTAATTAAACTAAAAAACCCTGCTAGGCTGCCTTTTGACAGGACAGATGAAGACCCCTTTTAATAGGGCTATGAAACATATTTGTTAAAAGGATGAGGCAATATGTACCATATGATTGGGTGCCCTTATGTGTCATACTTTTCATTTATGATTAAAATGGCAAAAAGGTATCTTTATAAAAAAAAAGAGACATTCTTAAAAGGCCTCAATATATAAGAATAATTAATGAAGTTTGCCATCCAAATTATAACTTTTCTTGGAACCAATTGAAAAAGAAAGCCCTCGTATATTACATACACCAATCAGATGCATATATCAAAGCACATGTTCAGCAGCATTTGTGAAACATTCATCCTGGGACCAAGCGATTAAGAGAGGTAGAGCTTGTTCTTGATTAAAGTAACAACCGAGAGAGGCCAAGCCATAATATTGATTACATACACAAACGGGATATGGGTCACTTTGCTACCCACACATGCTTTCTATTTAATTTCATTAGCAGCGCTCCTTCCTGATGTACTAATGTTACACAAACACCAGAGGAATACATGTACGCATACCCTAAGAAAAAAACAACCACTCGCTGTCACATGTCCAGGGTCATAAAAGCGTTGACACACACACAAATTCAATATCCCGGTGCTTTAGAGTTGATTTTGATGGTTGCCGGTGAGAACCTGGCTTGAAAGGTCTCTCTTGAGAGACAGAGTAAGGCCTCCGTACGGAAGATCGATAGGACAGGGGTGCACAAATAAATCAGCATGCTCTAGTGACGTCTGTCATAAAGCTCCCGCCAGAGTTGCAGCTCTTAGGTTTATGGCAGCGTTGAGTGTTATTGCAATCTTTTGATAGCTTTGGTTAATTTATCTGATTACAAGAGCACCCTAAGAACAAGCTACAGTCAACCTTTCACAAGTGTTGCATCTAAGCAGTTCTGGGGTTTTAGTGTATGCGAAGCCATCAGTGTGGCTTGGTCATGGTTAGCAATGAGGTGTACCGTTCATATGCCTGCTTGGCAAATGCACCTGTGTTGTCAAGATTACAAGCTGCTTTAATGAATGTTTAAGTTTAAAAAATAATGTTTTGGTTCCGCCTCAGGCTCTCATCAGGCAGCAATTTTCTGAAAAATAAAAGGTAATACCGTCAGGAGTTTGTGGAGACCAAAACAGAGCGTAAAGGAGAGTGAATATTGGACTTATATTCATCAGAAAAGGTAATAAGACGTCAGTGCTGGATTTACCGCTTGCTTCCGATGTCCCAGAGTTGCCAAACAAAGTGTCAATGTAGGTCTAAGATGCTTTTCAAATTATGCAAGTTCAGTGGTAAATTTGGAATATCTGTTTTACAACAAAATACACTATGATGGCTAAATCACTGACAGACAAATAAAAAGAGACCAATAATAAAAGAATAAGGATTGAGGTTTCTACAATTTTACCCCTGGTTTCACATGGAGGACACATTTTCTGTTTTATCATTTCACTGTTATTGGTGGCTCGAGATAAGCAATGAAACCCTCTCAGACAATATGAAAGTGAAGACTGTAGACCTTATCCAAAGGGGCATTTGCCAAAAGTGAATGAACACGTCAGCTACCTCATGGTTTTAAATGAAACTGCATAAAGGGTTGCCCTGCCATTCTATCTACTGGCAGCCTGTGTGAATTGTGCTGGAAAATCTATTTTGGAGAGCTGGGCTTTTCAATTCAGAGAGAAAAGACTGACTGCTGTAGCGACATCAATCAAACCAGAACGCCGTGGTGGCTTTGCTACACAAGTGGAAGGTCCAGAGTTCACGGGTTAAATCAGGCAATATAAAAAAAAAGAAGGAGAAACGGTTGAGCTGGGGGCAGACTGTTGTTGGTCTCTGATATCTCCTCAGTGGAAATGTTGGAGAGGTACCCCCCTCCTGTAGTAGGTGGACTTCATTAATCTTCATGCCATCTTCTTTAACTAGTCATGTAGAACGGCTCAATAGAAAGCCGTATAATGGGGAAGGCCCAGTGCCAATTACTAGGTTAACATAGTGTTCAGCCCCAGTGCAACAAAGGAATGAGATGGAGGAGGAGAGCTGGCTCACAGGGAGAGATGCACAGCGTTTGAATTGACAAGAGGTGCAAAATGGTTTTGGAATGGAAAAAGTTCTTGCACTGTTATTTGACCTGTAGAAAAACTCAAAGGTGCCAATGTAAATCATGCAAGTATATATTTCCATTCACTCCTTTCCAGGAAATAATATACAGAATGTCAAACTAACAAGGTAGTTTGACATTCATGTTTGACATCGCATTGTTAAACCAGAGGTGATGATTATATCAACTGCAACATAACGTGAAAATCACTGACACATTCTGGTAAAACCACTGCTCTTGCATTTGTGACAAGTTGTACTGTTTGCATTGTATTTGCCAAATAAACTAGATTTTAGTAAAGCTCAGCAGAGAGGTAACAGACAGCAGTTTGTAGACATATCTCTTTTGTCATTTACTTAACGTAAATATATAAGTTTTATTAATTTAGCTAATTCAACAAAAACAAAATATTTTATCTGAATTTATAAACGGTATCAAATTAGATTTTGTGAAAACAATGTGACAATGTGAAAGGGGTCCCATGAACCTAAAGAGATTGAGCACCCGACTGCATCTCCCCTCTGCGTTACATAGCTTTATAGTAAGTTTTAGCTTATCATTTTGCGTCCGGCAAAAAAGCTGTAAAAACTACACTTCCTGCTCAGCGCCAAACTTTGCGAACTGTTGAACAAAGTGGAGCATTTAGAACATAAATAGCCAGATATTTCCCTCACGAGTTTGTGGAAACCAAAAACAGACTAACTGGATGTGTAAATTAGCAACTGTTAGAAACAAGTTTACCATATCATCTTAAAAGGTCTTCTTAAGTTGTTTTCGCTGCCACCCAGTGACCAAAAAGGCATCTTTTGCAGGTTAAAATTAAGTTTCTAATGACACATGATTAGCATGTCAGCAGACTTCCCAGCATGCATTGTTTGAGATGATGGAAACTTGTTGTGTTTTTAATACAGGATAAGATAAGTGAGGGTAATTTCTTTTAAGAATTATAAAAACAATGCTAATTATGATAAAAATAAAGGTTAGCATTTCACAACTCATCAGATGACTTTGAATTAAATATTTAACTTTAGCTCAGTGACCTCACATTTTTAAGGCAGAAGGGAAACATACGTTAAGTTAAACCATGTTTTAAAGTCAAAATTATTTTGGCTATGATGTAGTTTGGTAACTATGCATTACAAAATAAAACATATTGCATCTGTTTATTGAAAAAATAAACTAATGATAAAAGAAAATAATGATGGAGTCACATTAAGCTAATCATAGAAAATCCTGATTTCTTTTAAATATTTTTTTATTTTGCTAATTAATATGTATAAATCCTGTCATCTTCAGCCTCCATTTACTTTGTTTTTATTCTTTATTTGACTAGAGGGGAAGTTTGCTGTGCAAACTACTTGTCATGACTGCTGTCAGAACAAGTACAGTGTTAAACTGTAGTTATTTAATTTCATGTGATTAAAATGGGACTGGGTCCGTTTGGAAAGGGCCTGTAGGCTATGGTTTTATTTAGAGGACCAAGATTAAACTCGAGTAAAATGGAAATGTCACACCGTCATAGAAGATGCTGTGGGAGTTGTGAGAAGGATAATATTATTGTGATGTGAAGTGATAATTCCGCCCTGTCCACCCTCATTATCCAGCAGCCTAGTGTATTTCTGGCTCGCAGCTGTATGTGTGTGTGCAGATGCCCTTTCCTTTCTCCACACACTCATTGCAAATTTGCAAAACAGGAAACATGGGGGAAAAACATTTGGCATCTTCGTCTTTTATTGTTGTCAAGGCTCCCAAATTGGGGCACAGCGAGGACACAGTATATGTGTGTGTGGCAAAATGAAGGGTGTGGCCTTGCATGAGTGTTTGTCTGTGTGTTTTCGATTGGTGATCATGTTTTGTTTGCATAAACTCAAGTACACTCAGTATCAAACATAGTTACCCGCACTCCGCTCACCTCCGCCGACAGCAACAATGACACAAAACAAAACAGAAGATCCCATCCCGAATTACATGCAGAGGAGCAGCCCAACACTAGAATAACAACAGCCCCAACAAACAGCAACAACCTATCCAGATGCAACACAAAGAAATTGAACAAGAGGATGATCTGGAGAGGCTCCACATTCATGCAGACCCCAGCAGTCCGAGATAAGGTATATTTTTGTCTGGCAAGATAAGGGAGAGAAAGCAAACATATTACAGGGCTCAAAATTCTATATCTATAGCTCCTTTTCGTGAGTCCAATAATTCATTCATTCATGGCCTCTGTTTCCTCTGCCTCTTGGAACATCTGCCTCATACATACATCACTGCACTGATAAAGATCGCAGACAGAATTGGTAATACTCTGTGAATGGGAGACTGCAGCGCTGATTAAATAACTTTGGTGGCACACTAAAATTGAAGCGGCCATGGGATGAAAGGGGACTTATCGGGGGCTTTATTAAAGGCAGTGGAGGATGATTTTAGGTTTAGGGTGATGTACACAATTTAAGACACAATGTCCTGCAACAATGCCAAGGGATTTAAAAGAGAAAACAAAAATAGCCTTTTTGACCTCTGTCAATGTATATTTCCCCTACACACACACACACACACACACACACACACACACACACACACAAACACACATAAAGGAGGGGAAAATATTATCCCATATGTGCTGGGAATGTAAAGAAATCGAAGGTTAGGACATGTGAGGGAGAATTAAAATGTTTTTGTTCTGTATTTTATAAAATCAAGAAGTGTTGAATTAAGTTTTTGAGGGTCTTCTTTATGTTTTATTATTTTTTACAACTGCATTTTCTCAAAAGTAATCTTGAAATCATTTTCCTTTTCGATATCTTCTATAGTTCACTTTCTGATGCAACGCTGTCCGTGTACCTCCTATTCCTTATTTCCTATGATTTCATTTAATTCAAAAGTAAAAGGCCCTAAGATGACTAAAACTCTACTGAAATGAAGCCATATTATCTCTCCTTAGAGGTAGATTCCTTCTCCTCTCCTCTCAGTCTTCCGGACATATTATAGTTGCAGATGGGGGCTTGACCATTATTTAATCTAGTCTGGTGATGACTCTTTTAATCAGTGACATTCTTTCTTCAGTGCACCTCAAACTGCATATGAAACACTACCTAGTTGTCAGGGGAATTTGCTTGAAAAGGCTTCAATGTAAAACAGGAAATAAACAGGTTAAAGGTTTGAAGATGACCCTAAAATATATATTAGAGATGTTTGTAAATACCAATGTTTTTGTTGAAATTGGCTTTACCTCACCATTGTTTGGGGTCTCAAAACGTATTAAAGTGGCAACCCTTCCCTTTACCACTAGCTAGGCTTCCACATTTGATAAGGGTGACAAAATACGGAAATTAGCAGAAAAACATTGTAACATTTATATGTTACATAAGTTATGCATGACCAAAAATATTTTTGTTTTGTTTAGAAAAAAGTCACTCACAAACATGTTATACAGAGTAATGTTACTTATGTTTGTAGTCAGTTAAGTTCCTGTCAGAACACTTGTGAGCAAACTGTCCAAATATCAATACCAAAATCAACACTTATTATGGATATAGAGCAAATTAATCCATTGCATTTAACCAGGTTTTGGAGCTTGAGTCTCTGAGACCCCAAAAAGTATTAATGTGTAATTTAATGTACCTCTTAAACATGCTATCAGCTCAGTTTGTAAGCACAAAAAATCTGAAGTATCAAGGTAGTTATTTCTCCAGTTCCCCAAACAGAACATTAGGTATAACATGCACTGATTAATTTCTTTTGTTTCCTATAGTGTACTTTACAGTACTTCACCTTTATTTATATAGCCCAAAATCACAAAGTTCCCTCAAATATGTACAGCACATGACAACCTCTATCCTTAGACACAGTTCAGATAAGTAAAATCATCATCCAAAATACGGAGAAAAAGAGAGGATGCATGTTTAGTATATGAACATGAACTATTGAACATTGAGACACAGCTCTCAAATAAAGTTAAATGGTCAGAAAGTTTAATTTAAGGTACTGCTTTTAGTGAAACTTGCAGATTGACTGCGAATAAAACAGAATGTAAATCCACAACACAGTGGACTTAAATATAAAGCATTTTAAGGAGGTTTAACAGGAGTTTTTCTATTTATCTTCTATGTGGTTTTTATGTTGAATTACTTCTCTGCAGAGTTTCTGACAAACCATAAAAGTTTTAAGTTTGTATTTCTATTTTTTCCTGCACAGAGCCAATGTGTAAAGATTTCACTCAAATCCGATCCTTTTTACATTCGACTCAGAGAAAGCCTCAGTGGAATTTACCCGGTGCAGTTAATCTACACTGATGGTCTAACAGGAATTGTCTGCACAGTATCTCCACAGCCAAATCATACAGTATGAAACTGCATCAAATGAACAGATGGCAGTGACACGAATTAAAAGCACAGAACAATAGTAGAATATAAACCAGAAATGACACCCAAAGTGGCTGTTGATTTATAGCCATAGCGAGTTTGGTACTGGGCTTCCATGTATATTAGTGCTACAAATCTGGGTCCATTTAGCAGGGAGATGCTCATACATACATCACCGACTCCTGCTCCAAGCCAAGGTCAGTCCTTATTGCATCAATCTTTTCAACAGAGGCTACTCCACACAGCAGCAGTTTTGTAACTGTCGCAGCTGTAATGGAATCTTTTTTCTCGCGCTTCATCTTTCTCTTATCACATGAAATATATATTCAACTTCTCTTCTTTCCCTCATTCTCCTGATTCTTTTTATTTTATCTGTAAAACATTCCCCGGGACCTCATTTCTTTTCTGGGGGACACACTCCAAGTAGCACAGATTTTAACTCTTTCAGGTCTCGATCGCAGCGGGCCACTTCTGAATACACAGGTATAACAAAATCAATATTTAAAATACATTGTGTAAAAACAGATTTGTCTCATTTATATGATTCTTTGAGTGAGTGACAAGACATTTATTAAAATCATTCCACTTCCCACTGCTCTATATATTATTCACTAAGTCATTTCCCAAAGGTTTGACAGACATAAAAGCACTTCTGCACATCTGCGCTTCACTCAAAGTAGAAATAGGTTACTACTAGAACAAGGTTCTTTTTGAACCATGAAATGTCACTTTTCCTGAATTGTATGCCAAATGTCACAAAGAAAACCCTCCTCCGTGCATTGTGCCTAATGGACGTGGTCAAAACACTCCTAAAGAAGAGACGAGTCTGAGTTGCTGAATTGTGAAGTGCCAGTTTTAGACATTCATGCTGAGTCAGTTTCTGTTGTCCTGATTACTCATGCTACAGCCTCACGTAGTACTTTAATAAATGAAGAAATAATAAAATCAATCATTTTAAATAGCACTGGACCATTTACAGCGAGGGGAGAAAAAAAGAGTAGACTTTTAATTGATGAACTTGACCTGCTTTTCCCTGATAACAAATTTCATTTGTTCTATAAAAATTATGCTCAAGTGACATTATTTGACGGGATCTTTATCACCTGCAGAGTAAATAAGAGTAATTTATGCTGTTTAATTTTGAGCATGGATTATAAATCATAGCTGTATCATACATTACGGAGCTTGCATTGATGAGGGAAGTGAGAACGGGACCAGCTGATTGGGATGTTAAAGTAGCTGTACAAAGCAACAGTAACAGTAGAGACTCGTTCTCCCAGCATGGGTCTTTACAGCCAGGCAGATTGATGCAGATGATAAATGATGATAAACACCTAGCACAGCCAAGTGGTGAAAGATAGACTTTTAAATAAATTATAAAGTATGCATCATTAAAAATCAGACTACACCTTGATGCAGAAACAGATTACCGGTATGTATATTGTCTTCCTTGCAAAGAATGTAGTTCAAGTTAATAATCATCACTGTAAATCCAGCTGTGTGTTCATGCTGCATTGCTTTTGCAGTAATAACAACGTGATCATATGATACAATAAAGTGCTATGTGTAATAATAATAAAACAAGCTCAAGATATATTGTGCTATGATGTGACAAAATGTAATGTAAATTAATACAGACATAACAATTTCATCTGCAAAGGCTGATTATAGGCATCGCTCTCCTGTAGGTGAAGCCTTGCAGCACACTGAAGCAGTCATACAGTAAGCCGTCTCCTGGCTGAGAAGACCCTCAGATCCTCTGTCAAAGAGATGGCTTCTGACAAATATCAGTCTGCAGTGATGAAGACATGACAGCTGTCAATCATCGCTTAATAACGGGGAAGCAGAGCAGCTCACTCGCCGTGAGTTTGACCTGTGAGGCCACATAGACACACACATACATACACACACACACACACACACACACACACACACCCAAACACACTTTGATTTATATTTCAGCTTTTATTAACAAATATAAAATAGCAGGGGGTGAAACATGAGCAATATCTAAAACAGCAGTGAAGCAGTTAACATTACCAGATCATATAATCTTAGTCACTAAGCATAAAAACAATCTGCAGACTATGTCTGAAGAAATGTGACTTTGAATGTGAATTTTGGAAAATATTTGTTTGCTTTCTTGCTGAGAGTTAAATGAGAAGACTGATACCATTTTAATGTCTGCACAGTAAGAGCCTGCTAGTTTAGCTTAGCAAAAAGACTGGATACATGGTGGAAATGGCCAGCATGGCTCTGTCCAAAAGTAACAAAATCAACCTACCAGTACCTCTGTTCATTACAGAGCTAGTCAATCATGTCTGGGAGTTCATAAACTTACATCAGATTTTGGCCATATATATGGGATGAGAACCTCCAAACATCAAACATAAATGTGATATAATTTGACTTTATATCAGCCTTGTGACTGAACAGTGCCTCACTACACAGATCTTAATTAGAACATTTGTCTGGACTAGTGGAGTGAAATATATATTATATATGACTCACTTATTCTTTATATCTTTCAAAACAGGTTACAGTGTAATGTTCACGATAATCAGTGCTAAATCTTCCTTTATAAAATGAAAGATGGTCTGTTGGTTTAAAGCTAAATTAAAAACAAGTATTAAGCCTTATGTGAAACAGAATGCCACCAGAAATGAAGTGCAAGTGGATAGTTGTCCACAGGTATGCACATGTATGTTATCATTAGCAGGAGTTATTCTTTCCCTGAAGAGAAAGGCTTTGTTTGCTATTTAGCTCAGATTAGTCCATTTCATGTTTTATTGCAGTTTACACTTTTTTAGTCAAGTGTCCTTCATTTCTGTGGATATTCTTCTGGTTGAACAATGTTAAAAAACTTGTGGAGGAGACATTTATTGAAATGTAATGTTGGGGTAATGTGACAATTTGATTTTCCACTGCAGCTGTCTTTATGGTTTTACTCCATATGGGCTGGACACTTGTACAATATGTGCATGAAATGATAAATAAGTAATGCTATAACATCACATGAGATGCATGTGTGAATGTGCACAGTCTGAATGTATTGTTTGGGTATTTATGCTAAGCTGTAAATTCAGCCTACATCTCTGTAAAACTATAGCAAACAAAAGTTTACTTTCAAGGTCCTTTCCCATCTGACTTCCAAAGTGTAAACCATAAAAAATGCCATCTGCAATCAGTTAATTTGATGAAGCGAAATACTGGTCTCAAGCCTGGACGCTGTACAGCACAAAGCATCATGTATTTAGATGAAAAAGGATTAATAATGCTCTTCCTCCTCTCGTCTCATCCTGCAGAGCTTTATGAGTTCCTTCGATCCCTGCTTTCAGAAGCCATTAGTGCTGTTCCTCTTGAGAGATAGAAGGCAAAGCCCGGAGCCATACTGAGAGTCCTCTTCCTGCTCTAACTAGAAATGACACAATGTCAATAAGTATACTGATTATTCTGCCCATTTGTTTTACGCAATGCAGTTAACGAGCTTTATTATACAAAAGACATTGTGAAAACCCAATAACCATTCTTTATCATTTGTTTTGATGAGATTAATAAGGTGGCTCATATGGATGGCCTGATCTGAAGAAACTTCTGTTAGTTGAGCACACAATGGATGATTTTAGCCCTCTGTAGCCATTGTAGCTGGTACGAGGGTGAGCCGAGGAGGAAACCCACTGCAGTGTGTAGTGGGATAGAGAGACCGGGTTCAGTCCACTCCATCGTCTTGAAGTGTTTGTGTTCCTACATCAGCTGTCCTCCCAATTCACCATTTATCTTCCCTGAACTGTCCTAACCTTTTCAAGCTTTCACTTATGACAGATTTCAAATACACTGGGCCAAGCCTCACTGGAAGCCAGCTACAGTATCATACACACAACTGTCAGTATAAAAGGAAGCCTACACATGGCATGGCACACTGGATTGGCCTCCTCCTATACAGCCACATAAATCTCAGCAGCATCAGACACGTGGGAGGAGGCTCTGGCAGATGTAGCCATGAGGAATGGAGATAGTGATGCCTCAGACAGGTCCTCTTCCCAACCTCTGGCCCTGTTATGTTGCAGAAAGCGAAAGGGTTGTGGGAGTCTGAAACAAAGGTGAGTTTTGGTGCTCACAAAACTTTGGCAGCAGGAATCCAAGTCTACCAACTGTTAAAAGTTTGACCACGTGAATAAAACATTTTTAATTATATATTTTAAATGCATTTGGTTGCAAGAAATGAGTGCTAGTAAAAGGCTATAAACACAGGTGAGAAATTGTTTGCTTGGAGCATACAGGAAAAAGACACATTTTCTATTAAACACCTGAAAGCAAGGGAACATTTTTAAAAGTTAAGAAAATGTTGATATTTTGCTTTTTTTAACCTAATTTAACAATAGTACATGCATATAAGTTACTTGTTTTCCTGGCAACATGATCTAGATCAGCTTAAAAACAAAGAAATCATAAATAAAACATTATTATTGCAAAACAACAACATTTCAATTAATTATGTTAACATTAATTATATCAACATGACAATAAATTCAACATTGGTGCAGGTGGACTTTAGTGACTCAATATGTTTGCACGAGAATGAATGAAAATAATATTCTGGGATGAGAAAAAGTTAAAAACACAATGCACTGCTCTCTAACATCATGTCATCCATAACACTTTAGTTTATAAAATAATGTTAATTATGTCAACACGACAACATTCCTGGATTCTCATTTATTGACACTTAGCTTACTTATCACTTACCATTTATTGTCATTGCTATGTATTGTTTTAGTTAAATAATGTGCTGAAAATGCTAAACTAATAACTACTAATAATTATATAATTTAACAAATATAGTTTGTTCTTTTCATTTTTGCATTGATAAATATTTGTGGTTGTTGTCTTCAGCTGAATTTGAGAAGTTGGAAGTAATTCCCTGGTCTCATTTTCGTGTAACCACAAGCTCAAAGAAAAGATAGAAACATGAGATCTCTTCTTGGATTTGTGCTCTCCTATGGGGATAGCTGAGAACATCATTTCTAACCGAGAGCCTTAAATGAGCAGTTCTGAAGCGCACTTGATTGACCGGAGCTTACAGCTTGTCATCTAATCAGCGAGCTAACCAAGTCTATGCTGTACTTACCTTGCCATTCACTCTCTGTTGTTGTTGGAGGGCTGATGGACCAATTCACTTGTCTTCCGTCACAGCTACAGTAACAATGCCAAGGCACACATTCAGTCTGAGAGGTCTGATGATTCACTGTGCTGAATGTGTACTGCAATTTTTCTTCTGTATGTGAATACTTAGTAAATAATACATAGTAAATAAGAATATAAATGAAATGAAAATGGGGAAAGAACATAATAACAAACAAATAACCAAGATCTTAATGTGTCTGGTCATGAAATGTAGTGCAGCTCCATGTCACTTACATTTGGATTTCACAGCATGGCAACTTGTCATGCTGCACAGCTCCAGTTACATGTGTGGTCTCCTCCTGTAGGCAAACAGTGAGTGTAATGTGGGTTAGTTACAAGAGACTCCAGCTTGTTTACTTATCTCTATATGAGCGACATGACAGGCTGACTGACGATGATCTACTGAATTTTGTTGGCCTTCCTTTACCATCCGGCAAGTATCTGACAACCTTGATTAACATTATTGAACTCAGCTATAGGCTTATGTTAACAGGTTGTGTGAAATGACACAAGGATGTTTGGCATGTTTACGTCAATGCATTTACACAATATGTCAAGATGTAAAGAGATACATTAAGTGAGACCAAAATACATTTTGCATGCTTCATATTATTCTACCCCTGCAATAGCTTTTGTAAAATCTTTTCAAAAACAAATATGTTTATTTGCCTCCATGGCAAACTCTTTTTACTGCATTATCATTTGTGTCTTAAAGTGTTACCTCACTTTGCCCACTGCATCAAATTTTCTCGACTGAGCTGAGGGACTGTACAAAAATTGTACACCCTAATTGTAATTCATAATTCATATTTTCTTTGGTCTCTCCCCCTAACCCTCGCTTTTTCTGACCCCCACCCCCCACTAATAATGTTAGTATAATGTCTAAAGTGAACACTTGATTCACATAAACATGACATTATGTGTTTTAAGTTAATTGGTTAAATTCATGCATCATACTATCTACTACTAAAACTATTTTTCAAAAAAATACTTTTTTCTTTATCATAAGGTTAAGGAAAGAAAGAAGGTCTGAACATAGTATCTACTGCTCACAAACAAATACTAACCTCTCTCCATACCTGAGTGCAGCTTTAGAGAAGTGATCATGTGTTATCTAATCTGCTTTGCATTTCAGGTTGTGGTCTTATACTTTTTTGTACACTCATATGACAGTTGTCAGTACGCTTTGGGAGGTAAGTTTAACTATGCACAGATAACGTACAGTGCAGTATGGTGTGCCACAAGGCTCGGCTCTTGGTCCTATTTTATTGTATCTGTGCATGACTCCATGAGGTCATGTTATGCATAAACAAAACAGCAATTTGCTGTTATGCAGATGATATGCAGCTTTGTTATTATTATTATTATTATTATATTCCTTACTTGTTACAGATCAGAATCTGAATTTTATATTGCCACGTAGGTTTTCACATAAAATTAATTTGCCCTGGTATATTGGTGCATAACAATAAACATAGTAAAAGATAAAACAAGAACTTTAAATAAAGAAGCATGAATATAAAATTGACAATATAATGTAATTGTAAAAGGTACATCTTTACTAAAAGCATGTTTCCTAGTTCTTCTAATTGCTCGTATGCTCTTAAATGTAGGACTTTCCTGATGGGAAAATAATCTTTCCCAGTCAGTGATAGATAAAAACATTGAAGGGTTTTTATGCAAAGTTGTCAGTCAATTACGCCATAAAATATACTTAAATGTATCATGATTCTGTCAAAAACATAAAAGTGGAACTAGGCTACACTTGTAACTTTGCGTTTAAATATGAAATAATATTCATGCAGAAAGATGCATCAGCTCCACAAAGCAACAAGGGTAGCAGGTTAGCCGTAAGGATGTTTGCTCTTAAGCATGGTGGGGATGTTGAGGGGGGGGTTGGGTTGTTTTCAGCCATCTCCTTGATGGGTTTGCATTTCAAAAGACCTTGGTCCAATCCATTAGGGGTGTAGGAAATCAAGATGTTCCTCTCCAGTTGGACTAATTAGGTTTTTTTGAGGGAACCTTCCATATCCTTAAATTGCTGTGGGGATCCAGATGTATAACTAGGCTAATGACTGAATGGCTAACAAAGAAAAATGGGCTTTAATTCTTGAGCAGCATAATAAGTCACCTTCGGTGATGCAGCAGTGAAAAGTCGTTGTCCACGTAGCTCTACTTACCGTGCCAGCCTACAGTGTACAGCCAACCTTGATATACTCTGGGGTCACAGCATATGCAAGCTCCCCATTAGATATACTCTAAATAGAGTGATTACAAGGCCATTTACATGTGGCAACATCCTCTGCGCAGAGACAGAAGAGATGAAAAGTGACCATGAGAGAATGGGAGTGGCCCGGGGGGTGAAGGGTGAGAAGGCGCGGCAGTGTTGTGCTGAAGCCGTGTGTCTGCTTTGAAGTTAAGTAGAGCTGACAGAGGCCACCTCAAGAGACTCTTCACTCTCCATCAAAGAGCTGAGAAGAAGAGGCAGGGTCTGTCAGGGGTTCCCAATTCCTACAGAGCACCCACATGCTGCACCTCCCACCCTAAACACCTTTAGTCAGTCTTGCAAAGCTCCTCACGCTGCCACAAGCCTCCAGACTCATTGGCAATGCATGACCAATCCCCAGCTCAACCACCCAAACATCACCAGAGTTTAGCACTTAGAACATGACAGACATGTCTAGGGGCTTCATTTCCACACAGTCTACAGACACCAGGGTCATATCTAACTCAGCATGCAGTATGTGATAAAATCTTATTTTAGACAGTATTCGATAAAATGTACAGTAGTGTTTTACACTATTATCACAATTATCAAACAATATTATATTATGTCTGATAGAAATCCTAAACTATTGAGACAACTAAGATAAGATTTCTCCCAGCGGAAGCAGCCTGACCATATCTGGACAACCAATTTGACTTGTTCCCCCTGCAAATTGAGATTCCTTCACCTGCACCCTTCTTTGAACAGGGGCTATCAGTTTTAATTTTCCAAACTTTCTCTTTTCCGTCAAAATTGGGTAGGAGGAAAAAGGGAATATAGAGGCAGAGACCACCATTCCAAGTTTTATCTGCGCTACAAAATGCTGTTATCTTAGTGCGGTGTCAAGAACTCTATCTCTTTTTTTCCAGGTGACAGGCACAGACGAGAGATAAGATTGGAAAAGAATCCCACTCCACTGAGTAAATAAATAATCAATACTCATCTAAATGTAAATGAGAAAGTAGCCCCCTTTGATAGGAGGGTTTTTATCAACCAACCAATTTTCTACAGGCACTCACTGGGCCTCAACCAAATCACCATCATTCAGCTCCCATGTAATGGATAAGAAAGGGGGGAGAGGGTGTGGGGGGGCGGGTGGTGGTGGGGTGGGGTGGGGGGGGGAGGAAGGGTCATCTGAGATCAACCACGCTCAGAGGGCTGCATCGATAGCACAGTCCCACTGACTACTGTATGCACAAGCTCTGTTTTGTGACAAGATAATTAAATACACGTTGGGAGATTGGAAGATGGATGGATGATAATGGTAAAAATAATTATGATTTAATGTAGATTTCTGAAAAAGTTGAAAAATAAGAATCAACTGTACTTATGATTTGATGGTTTCATTGCAAAAAGGGCACTCTGGGGCCAGAATCAGATATGAAAATATTAATCTTAAGTGACCTTCCTGGGATTTACTATCAAGGTTAAACACAAAATTAAAGATAAAAACAGCATGCACTAGACTTGTTGCACTCTTCTTTTGTCAAAAGCAGAAGAAGAAAAAAAAGAAGTTTCCTTAGCCATAGATTAAGATATAGCTTGATTATTTTACCATTTATTACAACTTTCTGTACCTTAAACAATGTGTGAAAAAAGATGTTCCACATTGAGCCCATCACTCTGTTTGGTGAGCCACATTCATTACTGTCAAGTTCAATTCCGGCAGAACTTCCCTCAAAACATCAAGAAAGACAAGTCTGTAGACACTATGATTATTTCTCACGCTTTCACGTGTTAACATTTCTGATAGCTCTGCACTTTTGTAACCTTTTTTGATGTTTTATATACGTTACGAGATTAGCATTTTACTGTCATCAGAATGCACTGCTCCGACTATGAATTGATTCAATAAAAACCCTCAAATACTATTTTCCTCATCCTCATTGCATTAGGTTTTATTTCATAACTCATAGATGTCAATAATGGAAACCATTATAAAGCAGTATACTCAATAACAGAATTTTCCTGCTTGAAATGCATGCAGTATTGATTTCATGTTTTTCTGGGTCCATAAGGGCAAGTAGCGTGGCGGAGGTTGTTTTACTGTACTCAGTCAGCAATGTAGAAAACAACATGAAGAGCACTTCACTGCTAAAAAGTAGGTCTTCAAGAAAATAATAAAAAGATGTGATAAAACAACACTTTTATTACCCTTTAGTATATGAAATAAAGCATTTCAGACACAATACCTGCAACTTTTGCTTTCATTTTAATGTAAAATAATTTGTGCACATAATGCACATGAGATTCAATGCACTGAAGCAATCAATATAATAATGTGTTATTTCAGATCTAACATCCACCCACATGCTTTTTAAACTATGAACACTACCATGTTCAAGATTGCAGTGTATGAGATATGGGCTATTTCTGTGCGCGGAATGCTTATTGTTCAATTATAATCCATTGTTTTATAAAGTACAAAACGAATCTGGACAGCAGTATTTTTTTACAACAGCTGTACAGTGTCTGAGGCTGGTACTGTACTGTGGAAGGCTCCAGGTGAAGCTGTGGTCTGTGGCCAAGCTGTGTTTGATTTTTATTGTGCTGAATTGGAATGACAGAGCAAAGCATTTCACAGAGGGTGTCTTCCATTTCTTCCCTGGGATCCCTCCAAGCTAGCCTCTTGTGTCCCACGGGAAACAGACCCATCCAGCTAATATGCCATAAGCTGACAGCCCTCCTCTGAAATGTGTGTTAAAGAGCTGGGTTTGGAAACATAAAGGCATTCTTCAGAAGCTGACGCAATTCCTTTACAAAATCACACCTCTCAGAACATGCAGAATGCGAATTGCTCTGTTAATGCAGGACGGAAATGTTAAGCATATCCACGTGCACACAGTACAACTATGTTCATATGAAATACATTTTCTATTAATAACAGTTTATATAAACTGACAAAATTCTTTAGATGAACTTCTAAATTCAGCACAGGGAGGCAACAAAGTCATAGTGATGCTTTTAGCAGAAAAATAAACTCCAGAAAATGGACTACAGTATTATATGCCTCTGACTCACTGATATCTATGCAATTTAGCAAGTACATGAAATTGCCCCAAGTTTTCCAACCTCAGCTGTAATCCGCTCAAGGAGGATTTGCAGACTGTTCCTCCAAACCATTTTAAATCAGACAGAACTGTGAGGGTGAAAAATAACACTTTAAACGGAAGTCTTGACAGGAGAGTGCAATGTTAATGTTACACCACAGCTGCTTTTGTTTAAATCCAGCGCATTCACACCTCTTAAAAATATTGCATCACTGCTGGTTTATAATCTCCATGCAATTTCACTCTTTGATGGTCTTAAAGAGTAAAACTGCTGTTTCCTGACTTATTTTCATAAGAATTACAGAATTCCTAATGTGAGCATTTATCACGCTACACAGGCCAAGCTGAATTGCAACATTTAGAATATATCCACACCTACTGAGACTTCAGTTGTGCTGTTATTCAATTTACACAAAAAATATTAAAGCCAGAACTTTTAAGTACAAGAGGCAATATTGCTGTTTCATAGAGCAATCTTTCACAAGCACATTGTTCAACAACAGAATCACCAGCCGTTTAAAGACCAATAACAGAGACCATAACGCCTTTATAGTTGGTGTTGTCAACTCAATTTTCAAATTCCAGCCCACACTCTGGCTCCTCTATTGAAGTGTCATCTGATCTGCTGAATTACTGACAAGGCCACAGTCATCACCGTATCGCTCTGCCTTTCTCTCCAACAACACCCATCAGCAGCTGCATTACATTCACCTTAAACCAGGGAAATAACAGCTCTGTGGGAAAAAAAGCTGCTAGGAGCCAATGTGCCATCAAACTCTCAGTACCGGTGTCTTTTAACTGAAGGACTGCATTCCTGCCTATTGCTGTACTACTGTGCTGTTGTTCACAGTATCACAGAGACAAGATTCATTTATTTAGATACCAACATCAGAGTCAAGTAAAAATTCTCACTGATTATACAATAGATGACAAACTACTGTACTGTAACAGCCAGCAGGCTTCATTCAGAGTCATTGGGAAGCAGCAAAAATTATTAGTTGGTCAATACATTTTTTGTTTGTTTTTAAGCATTTCCATGATTATTTTTAAATGTTCTTAAAATTTCTGCTTATTTTCAAATGTTCTTTCTCTGATTTGTGCCTTTCCAGTTGCAGATGCACCCAACGGTAGTTCTGTCCATTCCCGCCTTTATTTATGTAATGTGATCTTTTTGAGACCATAGTTGTGTTGTATTGCCTTTAGGTGTTCCTAATAGTGGGTTGTGGTATTGTATTACATGGTCAGTTTATAGCAACTTTGAGAATTTTAAGCATTAAGCTGAAGGGACAGCATTACATGTGTATATAAGCAGAGGTAGCCCCATGCAGGTAAATAATTACTAGCTACCATTGTTATATGAGATTTGTTTAACTTGGGTCCACAGGAATGCTCACTTTTGCAGTAGTAAGACCAAGATGACCCACAGACTATCACGTCATAACCTCACCTGAGACTCTGGTCCCAGGGGCAGCAGGACGGCTGATGGAGGTCCTCTGGGAAAATATCAAGCTCACTACCAAACAAAACTCAAGGACACAGAGTACAGCACGGAAAGGTTACCAATATGACCACAGAAGCGACAGACAGTCAAAGCAAAGAGAGGAGGTACCATGAGCTGGCAGGACTCTCAATGCTCATTGGTAAGGTTGTCAAGCACTTGCTGGGATTCACTTCCTGACAAGGACACTGGGACACTTTTGTTTTTGCTGGTCAGTGATAGTGAATGTTTTCTTTCAGTGTTATACTGTAATTTAGCCTGTTATCATTGAAGAGTATGCTGCTATCCTCAAAGCTGCACTACTGAGTACTAGTAGCAAACTACTACTACTACTACTACTGTTACAAACATTTGCAACAGTAAACCAAACACACTAAAATCATGTTGTGTGATAGCTTTGTGCTAAAATGACTAGAGATGAGTCTAGCTTTCACTGGATGGAGCACTTCCTTGTTAATGTCTAGGAGACAATTTGCATTTTATTCTTAAAATTTCCACTTCCAGTGGGTGAAGAACCATCCCGAGCTACAACCACTGCTTCCATTTAGGAAAACAAGTTAATTAGAGTGAATGGAACTTCACAAAAAAATTCCCAGCTCAATGCCACTTAGAAAAAGACATTTCACATCTTGTCTTGTCATATTCAGGCCTGTTTCTCTACATATGTTAATCTGAATGAAACTTCTAAATACGTTTTCCTGCAGATTAGGAAGCCTCTCTGTGTATGTTTTTTTTTTTCTCAAGTAATTGCTCTTTCTGCCTCAGGCATCATCACATTACAGGTCATGAGAGATCTACTGTATGTAACTGCATTATATACTTAGGGAACTTGAAGATTGCACCTCTATTATTCATTATCAAAATGGTCACGCTGAATTTGGATCCACTTATGCTGAGACAGGGTAAAGAAGACTTTTTGACCTGCAATGTGAAGGATCAAAACACACTTCCCAAAAACTGTATATGCAGTGGAGCCTCTTAAAGTTGCACAAGATGTAACTGTTTACATGTACTGCAAAAAAGATTTTATAAGAAATCCATGAAGGTCACATTTTAATTAATCAAAAGTGTAAATCAAAATTATCATAGGTACTGTTGTATTACATGCATGCAGTAATTATATACAGTGCAATACTGTTTCAGTTGGCGGCTGCAAACTAGCAAACATGGATGTAAACAATGCAGGCTTTAGATAATTAAAAAATAATCAGCTTTTCAAATGTTTTATGAGAAAAGAAACACACAATGTAAATGTATCTTTGTTTGTTTACATAAAAAGTCCACACCATACCTTTAACACCTGAGTGGACAACTGGCATTTCTGGAAAGAGATATTGCTGCTGAACGTTTCTAACGTCATTTGTTTGATCACCACAAATGAGATTCCATTTATGTGGTGGGAGACGTCTCCATGGCAGTTATCTCAAAACCTCCGCTAATGCGACTGACAGTATCTACACGGTTAGATACCACTAGGGGTAATTGAGAAAATATGTGATTTCTTTGTGATTTGAGTGTACTGACCCTTTAAATCGTGTGCACGTGCGTGTGTACAGGTCTCGTTTTACAAGCCGGTTCCCCCTCTACACATCTCCTCCTGGTAATGCCGTCTCCAAGCAGCATTCCTGATGCTCAGGTGAGCGTTCTCCTGGTGTGAATTGCAGACCTTGTGCGGAACATTGATGCACTGCCTCCATTACCGCCCTGCCTCCTTCCGAGGAGTCGACGCTATTGTTTATGACACTGACACATGCAGTAATGGGTATTTCACTTCTGCACCTATACTGAGCGTGTGTTGAAACTGGAAACACAGATAAATATGGTGTGTATCCACAACATCAGTAAATTTCTATTTCATCAACTGAAGCATTAGACTGATCACTAGAAAACCACAGAGTAGTGGTAGCATTGCTCACTGGCTGCCCCGCTATTAGAAACTGAAATTATACTGTTGTCTTAAAAAGAGCAACAATAATCCCATGGGTAAAACAGTAGCTTCTACAAATTCAGTACCACTCTGTGTTTGGTCTCTCTGTTATTTTAAACGTTCAGGGAATTCAAGGTGCAAAAGTTCTGAAAAAATATAACTGAAACCTCACTTCAGGAAAATCATCAAACATGCAAAGATGTGTCGCAGGGGATTTGAGGAACTTCAGACATACTGTACAAGTCAGATGAATCCTCCAGTACAGTACGTCCCTGCAGACTGGGGAACATGGCAGCTGTCACTAACAAGGAAAGTCACATGCCACTCTTCTCCTTTATGTTCAAATACAAACACAGACTCTGGTGTATTAGTGCCAGATATTTTCAATTATCTCGTGTCAACCTTTATCTCTTCACATTTACTGCCGTACAGCTGGATTGATGCCTTCCCTTTTTCATATATCAAGCGCTGTTGTACTTCAGAGGAGAAGGAGGCGGAGAAGATCACAACAGTTTCATCCAACTTTTATGTAGGTGTTTCAGATTCTGCTAGCCTCGGGGTACATGGTGCACACTGTAAAACTCTTTAACAATGCTTTTAGCGGCACCATGATTGTAAATAAAAAGAAAGGGTCCCAGGAAGTGTTTGTCTGGAAGAAATCTTGCTCACCAAACAGCTCATTCATTTCAAACACAGGAATTATCGGCTCAGATAAAAGACTGATCAAGTTTGCAGATACAGAAAATATCCAGTGTAGTCACAGTGTTGATGGTATATATTTGTGTTACAGTGTAGCTGTAGAGCACAGCATGGGTTTAGATCTCCTCAGTAGTTTTCTATTACAGTACAACAAAAAGCCTTTTTCTGTTTACATAGCCAGCTTGCATCAAGTGGAGGATTGTGCACATATAATTACAATAATAGGCGGCCACCGAGTTTGCTAATGGGCTTCTCTGGATGATAGGGCATGCAGAGACTTGCTGAAGAGCAGACAATGTGGCAAAAACAGAAAAACCCTCAGTATATCCTCATTTTTCCAGGCCCTGTTTAGTACATGGGTGTGCAGCCACCCCAGGAGCAGAGAGGTTACCCCACATCTGGAGAAATTAGTTTGACCCTCTCAAAGGGCACAGGAAGTTGCCCCTGAAAGCTGCAAACAAAAGCAGCAGTGGCGAGCAGGAGCCCAGAGCGCCATTCATCGCGGCTAATGACTTGTTCATTAAGAGTGATGATGGATAAAGACTTCTCACGCTGAGATGAAATCAAGATTTATATGCGTTGTTTCCTCACCCAACTTGTGGGAAGATCATCATCATTTAATTCTATCTCTGCGGCCGGTGATGGGCATCCAGAGAGCGGGCTATCAAACGGTGCAGTCAGCTGGCAAAATCCAAAACGTGCCGTTGGCACATCTGGAGCTTGCCGTCGCAGCTGAGGGTGAGCAATGGCTGCTGGCGGGTGGCCAAATTACAGGCAGAGACGCTTCAGGACTCCACAGCCTCCACCCTGGCTTCTCCTCGTTTAGATCATCATCATTATTTATTTGCTTATTTATTATTTTTTCCATTATGTGTGCTGTGTTGCATTTCAACAGCACTTTTTCCCCCCCTCAGCATCAGCGTATTATCACACTGCGCTAGACCCTCGACCCACCTCTCTCTGTAGGTTCTTATCTCTTGCTGGAAATAGGCCCCAAGACACTTCATCAGTGTCCTTCACCCAGCTATCTGCTGCCCCCAACTTTTATTAAAACTTCAGCCTTTATCAGCTCCTGGGTAATTCAGGCATGACAAATTGGGCACCAGATGCCACCTCCATTTGAGGCCGCTGTACATCTCTTGCTCCCCTATCAAGACAATGGGAGGTGGCGGGCTGCCGCATTGTGGGATATCCACCTTCAGCCCACCACATCAGGTTACTTCAACAAACTTCCTACATCCGTCTGAATGCTGAAAACAATGTGTGCCATTGTAAAAGTTCTTCAGTATGCATCTCCTCTACATCAGTGCTGTGCCACTCACCGCAGCCTGGTTTTAATCTGCAATCTCATAAAAGCAAATTACTACATCCTCAATGTCTTTTCAACAGTCAAGTGCCAGACTACTCTTTTTGTCTGATTTGGTTCTGAATTGAAAAAAGAACTGTAGAAATAGTCTTCTAAAGTGTCTTCTCACTATTATAAGTACTATTTTTTTCTCACACAATTTTATTTTCTTTTAAAAGAAGTTATGGGTCAAGTATTCTATACAGTAGTCAGAGAGTGTATTCTTTTAAAACATGTACTTGTTATCATCCACAATAATGTCATACATGGACATACTGTAAATATAAAATGCAAAGTATTATCAAGTATGTTTTCATGGTGCTAGTATTGAAGCTACATCTACCTTTATGGTTTTTGCTACAGCGTAGTAGAGAGAAATCAACAGCAGTTTTTACGTTGCAGGGTGACAAGTGACTTATTTAGTCATGTCAAACTCATTATTTTGTGTTTGAGCGCCTGTGCATGAACTTCTTAGCACCAATCTATCTTTGTCTTGAGATGAGCTGTACAATCATTAAAAACAATAAATAAATAAAACATATTTATGGGGGTTATTTTTATTGTGTTTCTGGGTCAGAAATCCAAAATTAGCTTTCCATGGTGGTTTTGAATGCACTCATCTTGATGACATGGACAAGAAGAGCACCGGACAGCTCATATTTACTGTCTCCTCCTCCTGCACATTTCATTTTGGGCATGTTTAAAGATAGGACATAATTTATGATGCATTTAAAAAGAGGGAATGTGGAGCAGAGGTGTACGCTCTGTTAAATAAAACCACAGCAGCTCCAGGATATAGAAAAAGAATCAGTCAATGCCATTAGTTCATTTATATCACAAAGATTAATAATCTGTGGGGTCTTAGCTGACTGCGGTTCCTGAAACAGACAATACACATCTACTCACATGTGAGATAACCTAATTCTGATGTAAAAAAAGGTTTTAAGTTGACAGCATTCTCTGCCCTGCACACAGTGAAGCTAGCTGGATCAGTTACTGGAACTCGTGAATAATATTCATGGTGATAGGGACAGTATTCATGGGATATGGTCTCTACCTAGACCTGCACATCATCTGCTCCTCAGGGGATTTGGTGAGGGTCCTGCCTGTAAATAAGAATCCATGATAGAGAGGCAGCAGGCGTGAAGCATGAGATTGGAAACCAAAGGCATCACACTGGGCTGTTGGATCTTAGTGATGTTTAGCAACACATAACTCTACACATAGACCCTGAATTTGGCATGAGCTAGTACACACTCGTGCACACAGGGGCAGCCATGCATGTGCGCGCACTCTCACACACTGCATTACAGTGAACTCCCTCTTTCACAAATATATAATGTCTTCCAAATTAGTTTGCAATAATCAAACTCTCTTGCAAAGAGTTGTTGGTTCAGACAGGCGATGTGCTGGGAATGACAAGTGCACAAACGCTGCAGCACAGATCCACTCTCATTATTCCAACTGGGTTCCATTTTAATTTCACTCTAACATCCACGTTTGGTCCGTGCATGCCCAACACAGCAGTGCTGGCCAAGATACCAGCTGTGTTTCAGGGCTAAAATGTGTTTTAAGAGCTGCTGCAGGATGGTAATGTGTTGTGCAACCTGCCAGCCCATGAGCATCCTGAGGCAAATGGGAGTAGCAGTGGTTAAAAAGCAGGCTTTTTTGGGCTTGAGCCAGGGAGTAATCTACCACATAAAGGCATGGCATAACCGGAGGCTATCATATGGGATATGCTTCTCAAAAGACGCAATTCTTTTAGGAGACCTCCCATTATTCGGTGCCAATGGAATTTGGCACTGAAATCCTATTTTAGTTTAGTAAGTTAGCCTATTTAGTAATTTACATTTAAAATTAAAAAGCACTTTACATAGACGTGTTAAGTATATTTCCAAACAATAGATCAATTTGCCAGTGATGTTACAATCATTATAGAACTGCAGTAGAGAAAAACACTCACAGTGAACAGCAAATGGAGACTGACCTGGAAGACAGGACTGGGATGTGCTGTGTTTTTCCACTCATTTACTTATTGGTTTGAAATATATACCAATTCCCTGGCTAAAAAGCCTTTCATTTTGGCAATTTGTTATGTCAAATAAGTTTGCTGGATAAACTGGACTTGGGTACAGAAGGCTGTGATGAATAGTATCCATTAAGCTGGAATCTTACAAACCTTAAAGTGAAAACATACCTAAAACAAGAGCATCATTAGGAAAATGAGCAAAGACCTGAACCTGGAGTGTTTCTGAGCAGAGATGAATGATGGCATCACACCTTGGTCCATTATAGACTCTATTTATACACAGGGACACAGAGGAGCAACACTAGTTAGAGGCTTCTCTCCAATTAGGTTATTGCTGGTCTGGGAGCCTTTCTACTCAAGGAAATTTCTGAATAGAAATTGTGTCTTTAATCAAACGTAAGAAACTCTGTCGTGGGATGGTTCACTTTTCTTGCAGTTTCTGTTAGTTTCAAATTAAATTTTGTACTTTATACTGTGTATGTGTTAGTGAATATTTACCAAAATTACATTTAAGTAAATATTCTGCTGATTAGTATGATTACATGTGTTGATTATTTGCTTTAAAATTAGTTGCAAACATGTCACAAAATGAGGAAAGTGTGTGGTCATTCTTAGAGAGAGGCAGGACTTATTTTGGTGTGGTTATTATTGGGTGTGTTTGGATTTGTGGTGGAAATCTAGAAACAAGAGTCTCTGAATCACCAAAGTGTGCACTCAAGGGGTGTTACAGTGAAGAAGCGGTGGAAAGAAACCAAGTATGAGAGTGTAGCAAAGCCCAAACAAGTCAGCAGTCAGATAAGAAAATCCATAACAGAATAAATGGTATAAAGGGTTAGCGCGGACGGACAGAAGGACGGTTTCATAGCAAGAATGATCAAGAGACAGAAATCAAATCAACATGATACAAATTAATATGGATATAGTAGGAGATAGTATATGGTGTGTTGTCAGTCGGACTGTCTGTCATACAGAAGACCAGACAATCGCAAAACTACAATTAGTGTGCAGAATTCTCTTACCGTAACAACGTGTTTTAGTTATGTTTATGTTAACCATACCCTATCCATAGTTAATACCCCATGACCACAGTGTTTCCCTAACTTTAAAAACACTGTATTGCCATGCAAAGATATTGAAAATTTTTCAAACTACTGAAAGATCCTATCAAAAATTCTCATATCCAACTCTGTGTTCGATTGGTGCCCAAGAGTATCAAAATGGATATTTATTTATATACATTCTTTACTTGAAGGTTAAGGCTAGAGTTATTCTATATTCTTCTCTCATTGTCAACTAATCATGTGAAAAGACCAAATCCAACAACTCGTTAGTTCGTCTCAACATTTTCTGACCTCTTTACACTCTCTGTAGCACTCAGCCCCAAGCCCATTGAGCCCTGCTGAGGATGCAGAGTTTAATAAAAAAATGTGTCACTAATATGTGCTTTCATTTTTTTAAAACGCTCAGTAATTTCTGGAAAATAGGTGGGCACTTCTTACTCAAACAGAATAAATAGTGCATTTGTTGGAGACAATTTTTAACTGAATTAATACGCGCTAGCGAGTATTTATGGCATTATTGTGTAATTGACTCAAAATAAACTAGTGTGTGTTCATGGCAATTAAGGAACATGTCACCTAGTGCAACAGTGTGATTTATTAATGTTTTTTTAATAGTTTTTGGACAGCAATGGAACTCTATGGCACAGAGGAATAAGCTATATCAGGCTTTGGATACACAGACAATTCTTAAATAGATACAATTCATTATCGGTTTTCATCATATCCTTTAACATCTTAGTCTATCCATGTCATTGTTCTGAAGGGTTAGGATAAGGGTTATAAGGGTTAAGAGCACAAATGTGTTGCCAATAAACCATGGGGCTAATGTGGGGTATAGTGTGGCCCCTCACGTACAGCCTGAGTGACAGGTCAGCGTACAGCCCTGGAATTCCCCTGTGCTCCTCCTCATCGCAGGACATGGGGGCCTCACTTGAAGTCGAGCGAGGAATAAAGGATTGCCTTCTGTATTTTTTCATTAGACTTTTCTTTTGTTACTGAATACATAAATCCATTGTGGCAAGATGCAATATGTATCATGGCGCTCCACCTGCGGACGTCTCATAATGGCTGCCATGTCCCTCCAGTCAGGGATGATAAGTGAACCCCCCATGAATGTTAATGATAGTGATCATTCTGAACCAGCCCGCCTCTCCGTCTTCACTCACAGCCCGGGTGTCACACACAGGGTGGCAAGGTTCAAGGGACTAAAATGAAAACAAACACTCAAGGAGATATATAAATAAATAAAGACGGAAATGAATGAATGAAGGGCTGAATGAATGAATGTACATAGCCGCAACACAGAAAATAATAGGTCTGAAGAAGTGGCTTTGTAGTGTATATTATGCATAGACTTTTTGGATTACTTTTACTTTATGCAATGTTTTCTTTCCTAATGTTGATCAATTATAGTGTCATTCAATGTAAAGTCTATGCTGCTGTAATATTTCTTATGCAGTAATAGTAATGCGCTGGGGTTATTTCATTATTTACAGGGCCAGTAAACACTAGGGAGCAGGTGGGTTCAAACAGATGTAGCTGTTTACATAACCGCAATAGTCTGGGCTTCATATCTGGTCATTGCTCGTAAATAGCTTTGACAACATGTACACTTGCAGGGCCAGACAAAGGCTTGACTCAGCTAATCAAAACTGACAATACTGAAATCACAATGAGCCTTTTTATATCAAGCACTATGAGTCAAATGGGAGATGAGCTTAAGTATCCCAATAATCTTGAACAGCACCCATACAACAGAGATCACCTGGAAAGTGGAAAGACTCTGCTGCTTGTTACTAAAATTATACAAACAGTTCCACAGTCTAACGTGTAACAGGAACCTCATTTAATCACATTTTCACCCCACTCTGTGCATCTTTCTCCGTATATGTCTCCTTCAGCGTTCGGTGGATTGTTTTGACCAACACAGCAGCCTCTCCAAGCAACACTCCCAGCTCAAGTAACAGGCAGGGGAGAAAGCAAACACAGAGTCCATGCCAGCTCATCCCCCTCTCTACATCTCACCGCTTCCTCCTTGTCTAACTTTGCCAAAGTCCTTGGAACTTGCCAAATCCGGTCATGCCTGCTTAGCTTGCTGGACTGATTGTGCCAGAAAAGAAAATAAGACACAGATGTATACAAACTCTTGGTGGTGCCAGTGGAGAGACAGCTAATGGCTTCATCTCGACCCTCCCATTGTACCCGGGCACAGGTGGGGATAATTAGAGAGCTCTCTCCCTGCTCAAAGTCGGTTCTTTTCCTGTTGTGACAACCGAAAGGAGGCTAGGATGCTAGGCTACACCCCTCCCATCATCAACTTTCTTACCCCCATTGCAGCCTTGGTAAAAACAACAAAACTTTGCCCACACAGCTTCTCCTTTATAGTCAGTGACACCACTGGACCCTGCCCACCAATGGTTTGTGTTGGCAACAATGGAGGAAACTATGAGTTTTCTAAATAGACACCAAGAAACATCCTATTGGAAAAAAAAGCTTCTTAGCAGACCTTCTTCTGTCAGGCCGGGCTGTGTCATAGCAGTGGAAGAAGCACATCAAAACCACAGGCAAAGGGACACAGGGAGTGTTTCATAGCCAAGACTAATTAACTGCTCAAAAGAGCTCAAGCTCGGTAGACATAAAAAGTAAAAGAAAATGTCAAGAAATGTAATGTTTTTCAGTCTTTGGAAATTGAATACCTTCAAGTGCACCATGAAAAACAGTTAGGTGTCTCAATCCAGATTGCTGCCCCATTGGGTAATTTATGTTCCTGAGCTCCAGATGTTTGAATGAGCTCCAGAGTGTGACCTCTGTCCTCTCTCTGGGAGACTTGTAATGAAATAATCCTGCATGAGCAATTCCTGATGCAAAGCGTAGTACCATCATATAGCCCGTGTGCTTCAAAAGGCTCGAAAAGCCCTTTTTCCTCCGTTAGTCTGAGTGACAGCAGAGAGACATGTGTCTTCAGATGAGAGGAGGCGAGTCTCATTACGCCGTATTTGGTTGACACTGAGTGATTCAAGTGTTCCTGGACAATTCAGACACACTGATATAAAACACATTAAATGTCTTTCACAGCACTTTACCTGACACTGTTCATCTACGCTCATCTGTTATCCCTGATGAGCTGGCTTTTGTCGCTGCTTCAAGTCTAGGATCAGGACTGTGGTGAGCAGTGAGTAAAAAGGAGCTGAAATAAAATACACACACACAACATTTTTATGATGAAAACTTGAGATCTTAAGATGCAAAATATCAAATCTCTCTTTGAATTTGGTGTACAAAGACAATTTGCAACATATATGTTGCTCATAAAGAGAACATGATTTAGTTCATAAGCATAATATCCTGGTGCTTTAATGCCAAATTGGAAAAATATACAGCAGGTACCAGCAGATTTATATATTACATATTGTAATCTTAGCTGATATGTATGTCTGACACACCTTGCAAAAAATTATATTTCTCATTGCACAGTAATCATACATGACACATCATATATTTTTTTACATACTACATTGAAAATAAAAAAGAATAAGCAGCAACACAGACCAGCATGTATATGATGTACAGTTCCTCTAAGAGTGACAGGCACAAAGACAAGATGACAAAGTGAACTGAGCAACCTTAGAGACAATCACTGACAATTTGCAGCTCAGTCAGGATGAAGAGGAAGCTCTATCTTCTATAAATGTATTCAGCAAAACTCAATGAATGAAAGTTGTCTGGCATGTGTTATACTATTTTACACTACATGACTATGCAATGCACACAATCTACAAAACTATTGCCTTCTCTGTGAACTTAAGGAAATTTACCTGATAATCACTTACGTTTAAAGTGAAGGTCTTTCACTTTGTCAGACTGGGTGTACTATCAAAAACCAACAAACCAAAGTCAGCACCCCGAACTGATACTTGTAAGTCCGCAGTCAGAAATTGTTAGCTTACATCTCTCCTCTTTGACATCAAGGCGTTGATCCTCATTCTTGCTGCAAAGACTTTGAGGTGAGAGTGAGGCGAGGATAGAGATACAGTGGAGGCGGTGATGGGGCAGGTGAGTGGAGAGGATGCCAAGCCCAGTGGTCAGCGGGTAACAGAGAGAGGGCGGCTGTCACATCCTGCTGACTTAGCCAAGACAGATGAGACAATCAGCAACCCAAGGCCTGGACAGTTCTTCAACCCTGCCTGCATCCTGTGTTTGAGGGCAGCTCTCCGCAACATCTCAAACCTGAGCTCACCTTTCACTTTGCTGCAATGTGGAGGTGAGGCCACTGTTCAGGAATCTTCTCCAGTTCTTGAAATGTTAAAAGATATGTGATGTACTCTGTTGGTAATGCTAATGCTAATTCTTCAATCTGTATTTTATATAATATCAATTGATCAAATGACAATGGGTAATGTGAAAGGGGACACTTGTGGTGAGGAACCCACAGACTATGTTGCACTCTGCTGGATGGAATGTCTTTTATTATCTTTAGGTCTTTCTTTTGGTTTCTGGGCCAACACATTTGTTTTGGTGAATCTTACTGCTCTATTTGAGCTTGTTTCAATCTCTGATAAACCCACACAGCACCAAACAGCTGACAGACAAACTTTGCAACCAGCATGGTGAATGGAGTGAGGCGTTTAGCAGCTTAAGAACCCCCCAAAATGTCCTCAGAAGTAGATGGAGACCAAACAGAGCTAAAAGGATTGATTATTGAACTGAGTCAATATCTGCCAGATACTCAACTATAAGGTCAATATGTTAAGTTTTCATCTTATTTTATGTCAGGGTTCAGGTCACCGGGTGGATTGAGGACTCAGAAGCGGACAATTTCCAACAAAAAATCACTCTTATATTCGAGGTAAAAAACACAACAGATTTCCAAAACCAAAAGGCTGAAGAGACAGCCAAGAAAAACACTTTTCTATTAAGATACTCTTTTTAACTAATCTTTCGTTCTACAGTCTCTGGACAATTATTGTTCTCTGACCGGGTGGCGCAGAGTCATGGCAACTAACAAAATCTAACAAACCTGCAGCGGACTGGGAAAAACACATCTACTAAAAAACCTCTGGGCTTGAGCCACGGCTGAGAGTGATCAGACAATCATGCCAACCAGTGCTTGTCACAGGAAGAACCGAAACTAGCAGAGAGAAGCCCTGCAGTGCTACAAAATAAAACAGGAAATGAACCAAAACAAACAAAACACCAAAAACATAACTTAACATAACTGATGGGACCTTACATTTTGCTGGCCAAAAAAACAAACAAACTAAAACAATTTAGCTAAAAACTATTGCTTCTTTAATGGTGAATGTAAATATAAAATGTGAATAATGAAAAGTTGTGATGTCTGTACTACAAATTGGGATTTGGGGTTAGCGCAATAACTTGCGCTTTAACTCTCAGTTTTCAGTACTACGACGGTAGTTCACTTCTTATAAGGGCAAATCACCATGGTAACTTATGCTGCACGCCTAACCTGCTCTGGAGCAACTCGTACCAAAGCACCGCCTACTGACCAATCAATTCTCTGAGAAAATGACAATAGAAAGAAGTGGAGCTCGGTGCGTAGCTCGTGAGAGGGGCTGTTTGTATATGCAAAATAGTTTCTTGTCTCGTGTCTCATTGGAATACTTCTTCGTGTTTCTCTAATATTATAGTTTGCTCTGTCAGTAAAGTATGCTGCTCTGCTGCCAGTGCACTCAGTCAGTACAGTCATGTTTGCGATTGTTCATATGCTGCAATATGAATGTGAACGCAAATGTGAATGCGCTCATGGCTTTATTGGGAAACCCTGAATTGACTCAGCGAGTTGATAACCAGCGTCGTGTGACCACTTAGCGTGGTCGCAGTAGTTAGGCTCAGATATGCCAGATAATGAAAAGAGATCCTAGGTATGTTGAACTTGCTTTGTAGTACAGGCCTCTGATGTCACTTTAGTCTATGTTGGCTAAACAAATGGCAGTCTCTTGAAAATACTGTCCGTCTCTTCACTGCACAAAATGAAATATATTAAATGTCTTCAACAGAATATCTTGAGTTTCTTTCCCAGTGCCCTTTGTATATGAGGAGGTTGTTTTTCTTCCAACACTGATAGAGCTAAAGCTTCCTCTTGATAGCAGACACTGTACAGAGTGAAATGCTGATGGCAACATGTAAACCTTGGACCAGAGTAGAGGTTTTGTAAGCAAAGGAGTATATTAGGAAAGTGGTCTAAATTTTGATAAACGCTAAATCAATAAAGGTGGTGTGAGACAGGGGCAACCAATCGTCTGAACCGTTGTCTCATTTGTTTGTGGTAATTATACCAAAGTGTCACAATTAATTTGACAATGACATATTGATGTTTAAAACGAAACTCACTGCACTTTTAAGCAGTGCTTCAGGCATTTAGCTGAGTACCTACTGGACACTCAGTATTACTGCTGCTAATGATGACCTTAGGATGTCTCAAAAAAAAAAAAAAAAAAACTTTTGGAGCGTGTGTGTGTCTGTGTGTGTGTGTCAAAAATTTCCTAAAGACCACAGTGGACCCCAAGCCAGCTTCCAGCCTCTCTCCTAATTGCATTGATTTTTAGCACAGTAAATCTAGCTGTGTCACAATCTGCACTCCCCAGGCATGATGTACTGCTCCAATGCCAGCCTGCATGTCTTCTCCAAAATTTGCTGGCTTAAAATTTGAACTATAATGGCATGATTAATGGTTAAATTAATTAATTGCTAAATGTATGCTAATTGTTTAATTGGTTGCCTGATCTATATAAGATCATTTATAAATTAAATGAGTTGATTTACAAAGTTTATTGATTAAATGTGACAATGAGTTATACGGCTGACTACCTGATTTGCAATTTTACCAATTAAATTCCCAAAGTGTGGTTTTGCAAAGTGTGCTCTATCCAATTGATCTATACCAGACCTGACACTGCTGTACTTATTTATGAAATCAGACAGCTGATAATAATGCATTAATATTAATGCAACCTGTAAATTTTCATATTGCTCTGCAGAAACCAATCCAAGAAGATTTGTCATTGTAAATCCATCTATATTTCACTTTTTTATTTGCAAATTAAAGTGGAAGTCCTCAGTAAGGTCAACCATCTGAGAGGAATCTTGGTTCTGTGTGCTACAGGTGAATTATCTTGGGAAGACATGTGAAGGACAATTTTAAGGAAACACTCAGGAATAAGCGGCAAATTTCTCTTTTGCAGCAAAAAGAGCAACACTAAGTAAATACATTTTGTCTAATCTTTCACACATTTTTAGAACACTCTCTTAAAGACCTTTAAGGAATTCTTCAGCATTTTCAGCACATCAAGGAGATAATAAGTATGTTGACCCAAAATGTCTAACTATTGCTTTAAACCAAAGAACTGATAAAACAAATCAAAACATTTTCTACAGCTCCAAACTCAGTGATATCATCCTTATCAATATGTGTTTACAAGGTCCTACAGTGCAATGATGGATGTAAATTTGCCCCGACTGTCTCCTCAGCTCTGATTTATAAGAGCTGTTTTAAGATACAACACAGCTAAGCTTTCAAAGTCTTTAGATACTCTCAATAAAATAAGAAAATCACAGAAACAATCACCTGTAGTCTGGTACTACGGCACTATGCTACACTCCACTTCCTGTCTGTGAATTAACATTTTTGTTGTTCCCCCCTTGGGGGCTGGAGGACATGAAGGGAGGTTGGGAAATATGGCATTATGGCAACCAATACACCTGCCCCTTTAGCCGTGACAACGCCAGATAGTGTATGTTTAGGGAATATCTGTTCCAAGCTCATTAATGAACCAACAGCCTCCTGGTATTTGACAACAGTGTTTAAACGTTTAGTGCCAAAAATGATTAGAACACATATAATGTGTTTCTTTCAGCTTTTTTAAGTAAAAAATAAACACTTTTTACATTATTAACTTTTATGTTCGATTAATGAATAAACTAATTCTGGTGTGTAAATCATATATAAATAAATCTGTGTACAGCTATATTATACTGCTATCAATCATCAATTAACTGTTAATACACAAGTTATGGATGCTTCATATGAGGAAGTCTGAATTCATCAAAACAATTTGTTGATACCTGCTTCTGAGAGCAAATATATGCACTCAGAAGCAACAGGGCTTATCATTTTTTAAACTTGCTCTTAAGAAATATTAAAAACTCAAAGGTGTGATAAGATGAAGGGTAGCTGTCTCTTTTGGTAATGGGCTTCCCTGATTGATGTCAGGTTCAGTCATCAAAACGTGACTGACAGATCATACTTTTTGTTAATGTGCACTGATGTAAATATTTTACATAAATACTGTTAGCAATAAATAAATCGGTGGTCCAATCTAGCTTGCTAAACTCAGCGTGAGATTGATAGCGAGGGTAATTTAGGGTATTGAGCTACAGGAAAACACTTTCAAATAAATACTTGGACTTGTGTGTCTGCCACAGCGCACAGGACACATATCTGGATGGGAAGCAACGTATGGCAATGGACTGAAGAGATGGACGCCAAAGCTGAAAGCAGCAAGAAGGCCTCCCAGATCTAAACTGATATAAGTACATTTCAGCTGATAGATTCAATTGGCAAAACTCCTCTAATCAGGCATTACAAGCACATTATGTTATCCAAAACAATTATTCCAACTTTACAATAAGCAGACTTCTTGACCCACAGAATAAAATACAATTATTTATTAACATACTTTTTTACCTTGATCCTCCATATCCATAGTGACCACAGCTGTGAGACATGCTCAAACACAGAGAGAGAGCAAGAGACTTGGTCTGTCCGTGACCAATTTGGCTAATGTGTTGTGGTCCACAGTCCAAGATTTCTATGTATGAAGCACATAAAAGTGTGCATTTGTCTAGACAAACACTGAACGTCTTTTTCATGCAAACAAATGAATTCCCAAAATTAAATCCAGGTTTTCACTGAATTCAGAACTGCCAAGAAATCCTACCCTTCAGACACATTCATCTTCTTCTTTGTCTTGTCTCCCACCGTCTGTTTATTCTGGCATTCATCAGTGCCATTACTGCAATGCCCGTCAGATCTCTTCAAGGGAAATGAAAAACAGCAGTCATTTTAAGGTGCAGGCTAAAGGTTAGTTCATGTAGAGGGAGTCTGGCACAATATTTCTTGTGTGCATCTCTCCCATGCTGGTGTATTCTGTATTGCACTGTGCATACCAGAGCACAAGGACCCCATATGAATATATATTGTTATCAGGGTTTTAAAAAAAGGTTACTGGAAAAAATTGAAAAAATACAGAACGCATTTGGGATTTGATTTTGTAGGCAGGATTAGTTCATGAAATTAAAATGACCAAAAAAGTGGGGGGAAACATATTTTCTAGCATAGAAAAAGTGTCCTCAACTTTGCACTCGACACTTATGAAGAGATTTACTTTTTGAAAAGTCTTTCCGTGTGAGGAAGTCATATTTTCCATCTCATTAGATTATATCCATCCCTGCGAGTAAATGAAGAGCAATTAGTTCTCCAAAAGGCCACAATGGCAATAAAAAGGAATGATTGCACAGGTGGCAAACATTGCCTTGTCTTCGGGAGAGGAATGCACTTTTGCTAATGTTGGTGGTGTTGGTCCAGAGGTTACATGAGTAGCTTCTGGTGAATTTCTTTTTTCTTTTTTAGCTTTTTGTAGTTCCTCGGAGGTGATGAATGGCAATGGGTATAGTGCCAGTAGCGATGTCTCTAGAAGTAGCTTATTCTGTGCTGCCAAGCATGATTTATGACAAGAAAGGGAGGGGGGAATCTCTGACTTCACCATTTGCCCTCCTGCACTTTTCCATATCGTTCGAGAGGAGTTTGGGGGTATTGGATTGACAGAGCAACTGCACACATCTGGTTTGGAGATATAACCAGGCTTTTTTCAAGCCAACAACCATTTGAAGGAAATAGGTGGAAATGGGGAAATGGAAATATGATGTGGCAAAAGAGGGAATAGTATCCACGACAAAGATCATTACTGCTTTTTTTGAAAGGGCCCACAGTGTTGGATTTCAGGAATTTGTTGTCAAGTCTTTTCTAACTCGGAATAAGAATAATGTGCTTGTGGGCTTTTTCAAGTAAATGTAGATTGCGAAGAGGAATAGATCTTTTAAGCATATGTCACACACAGAAATATTGGATGCTGACTGGTGATTCAAATAACACTGCTGAGTGCAGGTTTTCTGTAGGGTGTGTCAATTGAAATATTACTGCGACCTGACTGACTGGAATATTTAAGCCTGTTTTTTTTTCTTAGATGGAAATCACGTCAAAATGTGATGCATTTACGGTAGCTGGAGCTAATTTAAAAGAAAAGCAGTAACATCAACTTTGGCTCTTTTTTGCAATATATTTTATTGAAAGAGATTTAATACACAAAGTGCAATTATACAACGTTTTTTCCCTCTTTCTTTCTTGTTTTCCCCCTTAAAGTGGTCTCCTTCCCTCCCAAAACACTTTAAGAACAAAAAAAAAGCAATAGGCAGTAATTGGCAGATCAATCAAAATTAAAAGCAATCTTTGTTATTGTTGTGCAACTTAAACTGCAAGGTAGCGTTTGTAAGTTGCTGTGGCCGAATTTAAGAACATTTACTGTACTTAAGTCCTATTTTGAGATACAGTACTTGTATTTTCATTTTCCATTTACTTCATACTTGTATTCCACTACATTTTATTGTTCAATAATGCACTTTTGACTACATAACATTTATTTGATAGCTGTAGTTACTTTGCAGATTAAGATTTAACAAACACCCATGATTACTAAACATTTTAAGCATTAAACTATCCAATGTTAACATTATTCAGGGCAGTTTAAGTCAGTTCGACCAGCTACAACAATTAAATGCTGCTTACATGTTAACACATCAATAACAATGATAAAATATGATATAATGATATAACATTGACAGGGGCCATTCTGCTGCATTATTAACACTTTTACTTTTTTATACTTTAAGTACATTTTGCTGATAATACATCTGTACCAGCACTTAAGTAAATTTTTGAATTCAGGACTTTTCCTTATAATAAAGTATTCTTACATAGTGATACACATTATACTTATGTTAATTCAGCTTTTTTGATTAGTTTTACATTACTGTAAAGAGGAAAAAAGATATGAGATAGAGAGATGTCTACCTCGGGTCAAGTGCTGCATTCAAACTCATATAAATAAGGTAACTATTATAACCTGTGATGCCAAAGGGCTCCTTATCTGCCCCATAAACTTTGGACTTTAACATATTTGTAGCATTAAAGGGGAATACTATGAACCTGTAACCTCAGGCCATTAGTCCACTCAAACAGGAGTTCACAATTTACTCTGGTTTGTTTTTCCCATCAACCATAAAGCTTATAGGCATCAACTGAGAGTTCCAAACAATCCACTCTAATATGTGGCAGCTCGGATACATTTAATGCTAATGATGCAACTTCAGTCTCAAGTAATTCAGTTTGAGCATTTTATTGTTCAGAGACGCTTTTAAGGACCTCTGTCTTCCTAAATAATATTCATATAAAATCAATGCGGTTAAAATGTTCAAGGATGATTTTAGCACCATAAGGATGAATTAGACATTCCGAAACTCTATTAATTTCAGCAGAACGTGGCGTCATATTTAGATTTAATAGAAAGTTTTTAATGAAGCAGATTGGAAAAGGGATCCTTGCCTCCATTACCGAATGATGGATAACTGAGAAAGGTTAGCACCAACTCATTAACACTCTCTTAAATTACAAAAGTACTTGCCGCTTTTTTTCTCCCTCTCTCCACCTTTCATTTTTCCCTTAAATGAGATAAAATATTATTGAGAGGATGAGCGTTGAATCAAGTCCAACTATAATTAAATACACTGATGGGGTTAAAGTGTTCTCTAGTGCTGGTGGTGTTTGAAAATGTTGCTGTGAGTTAAGATCATGCGAGGCACGTCTGTTTCAATCCGCCCGGCTGTCTGTGGGAGTGGGATGGATAAGTGCAGAGTACAGATCTATGTGTTTGAAAAGAAATACTGTAAATATAAAAAGTATGACTAACTCTTGCATGTTTTGTTTAAAAACAGTATAACAGTGTTGCATTTGGAGTCACCTGCTCCAAATTAACAATATCCTGCAAAAGAAAGATGAAAATAGAAAAATAATGTTTTCTATTTGCAAATGTTCTGAACATATACATTGCATGAATGTTAACCTGCCACATGTATTCTCATGGCACATTCAGAACTACAGAAAAGGGAGACAGGGGTAATGGAGCATCTGATAAAAATAGAGGTCGTAAGGTATTCTTCATTTCGCTGAGTGCTACAGAATTGGAGCCACTTGGGATGTTGGTATATAGGACACCCTGCTGCTAAAACACCGCCATGCAGCACCATGATTACGACTTGATCCTTACTCCACTGAAAGCTCATGCTGGTGGAAATCAAGTACCCCGAGGCTTACAGCACGCAGCCCAAGGCCTAAAAGGTAATAACATGAAATATAGATACAGAAGTGACAGATGTTTACAGTGTGTCGCGAAATGGCATTAAGACACAATACAGTGCCTCCCTCCATTGGAGAGGAACCTGATGAGTGGTATAGGAAAGAGATGGAGTGATATAGGAGGTGCTACAGCAGTGTTTGCAGGCAGATCATTAGAGCCCCTCTTTAACTCAATCCCCAGTGACAATCTATTGCTCTCCTCCCCTGTCAGCGAATCATTATGGTCTGATCATTAGTGACATCGCCACATGCCCATCACTCAGGCTGGTGCCATATTGGCAGATGAACAGCCTCTGCCTCAGGCCCACTAATCTAGAGACTTCAGACAGGGAGGATGAAGGAATGTTCACCGAGCATCAAAAAGACTGGACTCACTCTTTTCACTCGGATCAAATGTGGGCTTCTCAGCATCAATATACATAGACGAGAGTAATACAAGGTGTAACAGTTACAGTTAAAACAAAGTGCACATACTTATTGTCTTGACTTTTGCTTAATTTTTTTTATGCATAGAAATCACAACATACAGCTATATATACAGAATTAATTCCATGCAAGTCTCTTGTGACAACTTTATAAAGTCACTATCTCTCACACAGAGAAGCAGAGTTGATGAATTTCTTAAAACCCCTTAAGCTTCACAGACCCCCAGAACTTTATTTAAAATTTTAGTGGAGATCAAAAAGTTTCCAATGACACCAAATATGTCTTTAGTTTTAAAAAAGATGCACAAGACCTCTGAGAATGTTTTCATTTGATTGGATGGTGCATATAACAACACATTATATTTCACTCAGTGTAAACATCATATAGCTTCAGTGAAGAGTTGATGCAGAATATCTATATATATGTGACAATGTCAAACATTGTGGAATAAGATGTCTTTTGCACTTTAAAGCGGAACGTGGAAGGGGAACAAGGTGTTAAGGGATTCACTTGTTCTAGTTATCACTTTGGTTTGGAGGAGTTTGAGTGTTTATCATTTATCATTTTTGCCGCCTGAAATCATAAGCAACAACACTTATTTCAAGGGGCACACCTGTTCAAAACCTTTAGTTTCACAGTTTCGCTATCATTATGTTTCAACATCCACATGGCTGTAGAGATTAATAAAAGGAAGGCAAGCAACTTTATCCCACAAAAACTTTTACAAACACTGGATCAGTTTGATTATTGTTGAATATTACATAAAGAGGCTTTATATATTTGTCTGGTGAAATAACAGAGCCTGACTGACACACTGACTAGTGTGCTTAAATAATAAACTGACCACCGATTAATATAAGTTTTTCACTTCACTCTTTATATCACTTCAAGTTTATCTTTGTTTACATTAGATTTAATAAATAATGTTATTGTCAAAGCAAAGAATAATTTTAGCTCATGTTACAGTAAATTTATACTTTTACCACCTTTGTTTTAAAATGTATTAGACATACAAATTGCTTACTTTGCTTTCACAGTTTTCTTTATATATTTTTTCATTTTTGGTGGATTTTTTTCCACCATTTCACATTTAACACAGGCTACAATTATAAAACAGTTAGATGAGTAAGAAAACAAACCATGCATTCCAGTTCAACATGTAATACCAGCACAAAAAGTAATTAGTTTTGAACATAATATGCATGTTATGATTGATTTCCTGTGGAGGAACTCCAGAGATGCTCTCAGCTCTGTGCTGTATGTTTTGAGATGATGCAATGAGAACAGAAATGCATGGCCTCTGCTTTGTGACCTGTAAATAATTGATAAATCAATTTTCTTGACTAGAACACCAAATAATGAAGGAATGCAATTCTTATCAATTACATTTTCGTCTTAATTGTTGACTTCACTTAGCACAAAGCAGCACAGCGAAACACCATGCCATTTTTCAATTAAAAGGTCCAGATGTTTTTGGAGGCTTCAGTAGACACAGGCAGTTGTGAGAAATGCTTTATCTGCATTGTAATAATCACTAGAACATCAGCTCCAGGCTGCATTTACATACTCATGTTTTATTCCAGCCCTCTTTCTAATGCATCGCTTAATTATACTGAGCACAGACAATGTCAGACCCCCATAGCCCCAAATTTATTATTGCACTGTGAAGCAGCAACCATCAAACCTAGTGCCCCTCATCACAGCAAACCACACTCATCACTGCTCTCACACCATGAAATACATATCATGCTCTCAGTGTTGAACACGCCTGAATCACATTTTCCTTCCCTTTGATGGGAGGGGAATACTTATTAAGTTACTGTTTGGGGGAAAAAACACATTTAATATGTTCACTATACAATTTTTTTATAATGCTGGAAATATATTTGTAAAGTCTCTGGTTAGGATAATTGATTTGAATATACCTGCACAATTACATGATTTATGAATATATCTTTTTTTACCCCTCAGATTTTGTGAAAAATGATTCCAACATCAAAAACATACATTGAGGAGCACAACAGAAAGATATTACTGCAGAGTATCTTTAAGGTGGCAGTCAGTATTGACCCAAACATGGAGGTGTTTCATGATGCACAGTGCAACAACACGTCTCTGTCTAATGGCTAACTGCATGCTCATTTATGACTATAGGATGTCTAAATAACAGCTATTGAGAGTTTGTACTGTTATCTGCAGATGTTGTTTTTCACAAGAAAGATTACATTGTTATGAGATCTATGATATGAATTGGATTCACGATGTATAATCATGATATCTAATTACTTTGAAAGGCCAAATAGCAGTCTATCATAAGGGATGTGTCTGCCTCAAAAACAATTTTCTTGTTTGTTTCAACCATTTTGTTTGATGGAGACTTTTCTGTCATCAGTGAACACATACAGCAGTTTATCACCTCTTGAACATTCATTCACTTTATGTGCAGTGGGAGGAGGAAGTATTCAGATCCTAAAGTTAAAATAGCAATACCACGCTGTAAAAACATTCCATTACAAGTCAATTTCTGCATTGAAAGTGTTGCGTATTATTATTCAATTATATTATATACATTATATTGTTGGATTATTATTGCTGATGTATTACTATGTAATTAGCATTTTAAAGTTGTAGTTTTTCCAAAAGGTTGTCCTACTTTATATACTGTTGTATAAATTAGAAGTGTTTCATATGTACAATTTTAATGTACAAACTAAACCCCTCAAACAAAAGTAGTGGGGCAAAAAGGTACAATATTTCCCTTTGTTGTGTAGTGAAGTATAATGTAACATGGAAAGAAATACTTAAGGTCAGTACCTCAAGTAATAAGTTAATGTACTTAGTTACATTCCAGCACTTATGATTTATATTCTATATATTATCCTTACCTTCGTGGTTGGTAAATATTTACTAAAGGACATTGGGGAACATGATTTTACCTGGATTCACCTTCAGAGACACAAATCAAATAAAAAAGACAAAAAATAAACCTCTCATCTAACAATAAGTACATTGCATTGTATTTTTATTATATAAAAAGGTTGATCCATGGTTTGGTTCTCATACGAGGTGGCTTCTCGTGTCTTAGGATGAAACACACATCCTAAGTGCACAATACAAAAAAATACAAAAAACAATTCTTACAGCAATACAAGCCGACATCTCCAGTTTGGTAAGGTCACATGTTCCGTTACAGTGAGCAGAGAGTGGACCCCCCCCACCCCACCCTCGTACATCCAGCAACTCAGCCCTGCTGCACACCAATCCTTCTGAGAACAGCCAAGCATGGAAGAAATATTCTTATTTAGATGAGGGCTCTGCAAGGGGCATAGTATGGGATAACAGAAGAAGAATACAATGTACTAAGGCATGCATTGAGAGTGACTCCAATACAGCCCCTTTACAGAAGGCAATCAAATCTGGCAGTCATGTGTAAAGATACTTATCTGCCTGGAGAGGATTTCAACACCGTATTTCTGGGAGAAATGGAAATCAATGCTGACAGCAGCTTGTCAGTGTTATATATTCTGAACATCTGATCTCAATAGAGAAACTTCCTTGAGGAAGAGGGAATAATGAAGAGATTCTTCGTAGTGAAAGGTCAATCCTACATTGTGAATAAAGTTAAAACACAGCAGGAAATATTTGCTTGTGCTGTAAGTATTCAGCATCTTGATGAGGAAAGATATTGTGAGAAAACACACTGATCTTACTGCATGATTTTTACAAACTTTCCAATCTAAATAGCCTCTGGCTTTTGTTTGAAATTCGGTACATTACATTGCTTCACAAATGGGATCTAACATATTTCTGCAGTCATAAAGAAATACCTCTCTTCTGATATGTTTTTTCAGATATGTTGTTGTACAGTGCTCCCTGGACATATCTATAAATTTTGTGTCAAAACTAACCACAGTGTCGCCTTCTGGGGACTCATGAAATATGACAATACTCCAGTAAAGAGAGACTTTGGCATGGACAAAGGCACTTTTTATGAGCTGGTATTCCTGCAAACGTGGAATTATCGCCCAACCAGCGAAACGACATCACAATTCCAGCAAGCTGCGTTAATCAGATTTTCCCACTAGAGCTGTAGTTCATTGTCATTGCTAATGGAGCCTCCTCTGCAGGTTGTTGCTCTTCACTAAATTAGTGTGAAGTCTTATCCCAAAAACATTGACTAATACTGCAGTTAATCTTAGAAACTCTCAACTCCTGTGAAAAATCTCTTCTGGAATGACACTGATGCATCGGAGCGTCGGCCCGCATTGCATTCATCATGTTCCTGACAAAATTAATCTTGATAGACTGAAACCAAATTACACCTGAGTTCACACCCATTGCTCACCACAGCCGCTGAATAAATATTTATTGATGATATGTGTAATTTCTTCTGCATGTGTTAAAGTTGTTGTACAAAATAAAGATGAAATGAGAAACTTTCAAAACAAAATGCAGAATATTTCTGCTGGCTGATAAAGTAGATGCTCCCGGGCAAAATGTAGAAAAGAGCCGAGGGCATTTTCTCAAGGTAGAAAACTTGAAAGTGTTCACTGAAAACAAGTTTTAGATGAACAATTAAACACTCAAACACTGCAGTGTGCCTTGACCGTACTGGATGTTGGTGTTATGAATTATTTGAATATGAACTGACCTCTTAAGACATATTTTATTATCTCTAACTTTTGCCAACAGAAAACGCCAAAACTTAGAAATGTGTGCTACTTTGCTTTCAACAGTGGCTTGTCATATATTAACTTAATAACAGAAACCAGTTAGCATAAGGATTACTGTTTACTATTTGTTACTGCACAGAGCCAGTAACTAACATTTTAATCAAGTAGTACTGGACATGATTACAGTGCGCATGACAATATTTTGAGAATGTTTTCAATAAATCCCTTCTTTAAACATTACTGTTTTATTTGCAGGTTATTCTATTATGAAACCATCAGCTTTGCCATTTAAGTACCTTTTTAGGCTATGCAAATTGCGCCTCTCTCCTCTCTGTGAGAATGGGGTGAAAAACACCCATCTTTAGCACTGCCAACCAAAAACAGACATGCACAGCTCACGTTATTTATCTTCCAAATGAACTCATTTTTCACTACTAATTAAAACATGTTGCGATGAGGACGAACACGGAGGAAGGGAAGCATTTGTTTGAGAAATGCATAGTCATTCATTTAGACACGTATGTTTGGCTTCTGTTTAAAGAAAGCAAAGTGATGTACGAACACAGGGCAAGTTGTTGTCACTAATAGAGAGAGGGAGTCGTTTGTATTGTTACGGTGGTGCTGACACCAAGCGGATTGACAGGCCTTAAAAATATTGGGAGGTTTGCCAACCTTTTCGGGCGCCATGTTTTGAAATAGATCATCCGTCGCCTCTTTAATGTACCTTAATCTATTAGCTACTCAGCAAACCAACAAGAATGTCTTTAGATGATGGGTTTTATGGCTTTGTGTTGGTGATTCATTGAATAAAAAGATGGCATTTCACAAATCATCCCTTTAATTAGTCCGCGAGCGTCAGAGTGACGACGCTGCCTCTGTCTGGAAGGCGGAGACGGGTCTGGAGGTACCAGCCAGAGCTCCAGCAGGGGCCGGGGGCAGTTAGGGGGCTTTGAAGAGGGGGGTGGGGGGGCATTGGGGAGTGGTGGCGGTGGTTGTGTTGGGGGGCAAGGCAATGCAGCCTCAGGCAGCCTGTGCTGCACACCCAGGTGCTGTTGTCAGCTGGAGTCCTGCTACAGCTGCTTGCCAAAGATTGATTTAATTATTTCCATTCCCTCTGTCCCTGTATTTCTTAAATTCTTTGTCTTCTCTACCTTGTTGCCTTTTAGCTTCTCTCTCAGTCTTGACTCCATGATTATATGAAAACCTATAAAGGTCTTTTGTTGTCAAAACAATACGTGATAAATATTCAAATCTACACATTTGATTTCATGCAAATATAAAGCTCCCCTCACTGTGTTCTTCACATTTCAAAGCAGCACACACAATGTAAAATTCAAAAACACTCGATTCCTCACACTTTCTAAGCCCAAAGTTTGACACTCCTATCACTTAATCTACTTCCTTTCATTCGGTTCATTTTCACACATAATGAGACAGATTCATTTTATAATTACAGATGTACTGTATTGTTACAGTCCATAAGCGCTGAAGGAGATTTTGGCTCTGCTTGCTGAGTTTGAGGTCGTAGGACTCGTGTTATCAATTCTCAATGATTTAAATTACCAAAGTTCTTTTTCTCTTATCTGATCTTTTAAAGGGCAATGAAAAGGCCCATTTTTTCACTGAAACCCGTCCTCAATCACTGTTAATGTTAACTCCATGTACACATAAGAGGGCTGATAAAGAATCATTAGTCTCGTTAATGGAATCACAGGTCCAATCCCTCTATCCTTTTCTACTGAAAAGCGCTCTTCATTTCAAAGTTGTTCTGCTTTATTAAAGCTCATTACCATTTCTCTTTTAATAAGCACTCTTTAAAGTCATTACCTGCAGTGGAGTTAAAGGCTCAGCTATTAAAAGGTTACTTTAATGTGAATAATGGCCTCCCGATATACTCAAGTTAATTACTATTGGATACTGGATCTAGTTAATCTAATGCTTAAACCTTAATGAAAGATATGTCACAGCACAATGAAATGGCAAAAAATTGTTCCTGATCAACAGAACTATTTGTGCTATCTCTCCTCACACAGGCCACACATTCCTCCATCTTCAGCTCCAAAGCAACCTTCCAATACTTTGAATTGCAATGTGCACTATTTTCTGAGAATATCAATAGACATATGGTTAGAATGGTTAATTGCAACTGAAGTCAGTCTTATTAACGCTGTCTTTATCAATCACTTTTGCTAACATTACGCTGCAGTCAGTTACAGCTCTTTCGTTTCATTCCTCAGGCAAAGATGTTATAAAATAAAATTTTAAAGGCTATAAATATAATCCATGTCCAATAATGTTGTAGATGTTGTGTTAAAAGGCACATTGTGAGTTACTTTCTGTTTTTAAACCATTCCAAAAGGTTTTTGGGATGGACAATCCTGTCTCTGAAAATTGCATTTGCATTCAACAAATCTGCAACAGCAAATATATGTTTTAGAAAAAACATAATGCTAATGCTGGAAAAACGTTTTATTTAAACATAATGAGAACATCTTTAGTCAAGTCATTAAACATTGTGATAAAACAAAATGTTTTCTAATGTGTATCTTTTGTTTTCCTGCAATATCTGCTTGCATTTGCTCTATGGAGGGTACAGCCACTCATAGCACTTTGTTAAAGCAACTGTAATCAATATTTTTATTTTAACAATGCATCACAAGACTTCTTGAATGTGAAAGGGGTTGCTCATAGTGATGAACCAAAAATAATTATTGGACTCTACACCTACCTTCAGCTTTACAGAGCTTTTTTGCAACTTTCGGCTTGACTTTCGACTTTCCGGCCTGCAACTTGACTTTTTTACTTTACTCTCACCACTCTCATGCAGAGCCAGCAGTGCGTCTTGTCCACCCAATAAAAAGTTAAGAAGAAAGTGTTTTGTTTATTTGGCCAGTGGAAAAATAACACAGAAAATAGTACAATTTTTAACATCTGATTGGGTGGGAAGCCTACAGTCTGTCTTTTTGTCTTCAGAAACACACACAGCTCTGAAGCAGACCTGTCTGCTGTGGAGACTGCTGCTAACTGTAGCTGCCATTAGCTAATTAGCTCAGTTAGATGTGCAACTAGCTTCATTTAGCTCCACAGCTAAGTGAGCTAACAATCTAATGGCAACTACAGTTAACAGCAGTTGATTACAGCAAATAAAGCTATACCGGTATCTGTTGTGTTTTTGTACAGTGATCGGTGAGGCCAAGCCTCCAGATACACTTAGCTCCCATTGCGTCTTTCGTTTTTCGAGCCTAATTCCAGTCTCATTTGTGGTCTGTTAAACAGCACATTCGTCAAATTGAGGTTAAAAACAACTGGTGCCATAGGTTTGAAAATTCTCAGCTGCTCTGCAGATGTCCATTTTGTCTTAACATGTCTTTAGATCACTATTACAAATTTTATTTCAAATGAAATGTAATGTTTGCAGTAGTCATACGATGCAGTAGTATTACATTTAATGTAGGCAGTGTTTCAGACAGAAACACCACACCAAAGAAATGTTGGCACACACCCTGACTTCACCTCCAGATGGTCTGGGCTCAGCCCCTGACCTTGTCAACTACTGAAAGGATTTTTATTTTATTTTAGGGTAAATCAATCTGCACTTCTCTGACTCAAATCATAGGGTACAGAAGCAAACTTAGAAATACTGCTTCACTACCTTCCAATTTCCTTGCTTCAAAATTTTCTTCATAACTTTGAATAAAATAAAATATAAAACTACTTTACTAATACCCATGGGTAAGTTAAACTTCTGCATTTAACCCATCCAAACTCTCCTTACACAAACACACAGCCATAAGCTGGAGAGGCCTAAAGGCACAACATCAGGACTTGACTCTGACGACCTTTGGGCTCTCTAACTCTCTGGGCTACCTACCGCCCAAGTTGCCCACCTATTATTTCTACCAGCCCACCCTAATATAGCAAGCTAAAACTGGCCCTGCCCTCATGGCGGCATTTTCAGTCTCTGCAGGCAGCTGTTTTTTTTTGTTTTGTTTTGTAAGCTACCAGCCCAGCACCAAACAGCACAGAGACAATTTTAGTGACTAGCCAGCGAACATTGCTAAAGTGACAGATATTTCCCTCAGGAGTTAGTGGAGAGCAAAACAGAGCTAAAGGGTGAGTGGATTTTGGTCTTACATTCTTATGGTTGCTTGAAACACAACTGCAATGAATACAGATTTTGCTTTGTGACTGCAGAATGCAGACTGTTTGCTAACAGGTTTGCCAAATCAACTTTATATGGTGATGCTTGTTTCCCAGTGGCCAAAAAAACTGTGATTGCGGTTTTGAGGTCAGGAAAAGATCATGGACTTGGTTAAAAATTTTAACTGTCAGCAACTTGAAGTAAAATACATGACATATTACTTTTAACATATTCTTTTTCAAAATCCTAACCAAAGGACTTATGTTGCCACATAAGGGCCTCAGAATGCAAACTCTGGTCTCTGGTGTCAAAGCCCTGCACTTTATGTCCATAACCTCCATGTGACCTCTGTGCAGTACAATAACATATTTCGTTCACTGGATAGAAAACGTCCCAACTGAACATAATTCTGGCAGCAATTATGTTTCCTTCAAAACCTTACTGGGAACATAAATTAGTAGTATATATACATAATATCTAGGGGACACAGGGTTGCATTCAAGGCAACAAATCAGAGCAGAACGAAAGTGCACATGTTTGCATGAAAACTCAGAGTGTGCACATCAAATTATTCACCACACAGAATTAAACTATAATCCAAGCCCTGTAATATGACACATTTGAACTCTATGTTTCTTTCCTCTTTCAGGGCACATGGTCAGATGATGAAAGCTGACCTCTTTGTTTCAAACTGTTTTACATCACATGTGAAAAGCCAATTGCAGTGATCTGCACAGAAGGCCAGAGGTAAATGCTCCAGAGAAGCATTAACTTTGAGATCTTAGTGCAGTGCGCTTTCGATCAAATGTGGATAAAATTTACTAAACATGTCAAGTCAGGGGCTGCTGATGTAAATCCACAACATATCTAACAGCGCATTTAAAACAAAACCTGAACACCTATCCTCTAGCACACACACTGACTTTCCACCGCTCCTCAAGGGGACTGACATACGCATACACAGTATAATTACTGAATTTTAAGATGCTCTCGCTGACACACTCACTGAAAACCTCTCAAATCAGCAATTTTTCCCTAATTCGCATATCATCACAAGAAAAATAATTATAGTCATGATGATATCACCAGTTAAAAAATTACATGTAGTCCTAATTGCTAAAGAGCAGATTCCATTAATGTTTAAGATAGAGAAAATAATGTATCACTCGAAAGCACCATTTTTATTTTTCCTGAAGTGAAATATGTCGTGTTCGTGCACAGAATTAATGTGCACCAAATGCACCACATTAGCATTTTCCAGTGATACGTTTCCCTCTCTCTTAAGGTCATGTGGCTTTAACAGGAGGCTTAAGTAAGACTCATGTGCCTGTGTATGACCCATTTCATAAATCCCATCGCCTCCTCAGTGTAATAGTGGATACTAAATGTCAGAAACCAGTGGGTCATCTAATCCCTTTTCCTCAACAAACTGCATTAAAACAATGATAAGGAATAAGCGGTGGCTGTGTTGGAGGGCTTCTCCGTGCCAAAATACTCAGATGACAACAAACATTTTCCATCATGTCAACAACAAACATTCATGAATAGGTTTGTTGAAATGTGGTGGACAGATGTTGTTATAGTCATTGGACTCCATGCTTGACAGATTCTTTGCAGAACTTCAATGTATCTTTGAATCCCAGGGGTCGCCCAATGCCAGCCAAACAGAAATGGCACTGTCAGAGAAAGAATGGACAAGCGACTTCCAGCGAAGAACAGCATGATGAAAAGACAACATTGTTTCTTGATCAAAAGCATGATGCTTCTATTGAGCATTGGCTTTTAAGATCAAATATTTCAACAGAAAATTGGCTGTAGCACGTTCTGTATGGTGGTGTATTTCATATGTATGCTATCATGCTTCACATGAATGTCTTGCTAAGAAGACGAATGGGACACAGACAGACAGATTCACCTGGAGATGTTTGAATCCTGTGACTTCATTGAAGCTAAAAATAAAGAATTTTGCTTTAAGCATTTATTAAAATGCTCCTAATTACACAAACCAAACTGACTGCTGAGATGTACCTGATCTTTCTCTTGCTTTCTTTTTGTTTTCATTTCCCTTTTCTTTTAGCTCTCCATACAGGACACTTAAGAGAAAAAAAAGACAGCTATTGGTGAGTATACGGTCACATTCGCACCACTGCTTGTCAGCACTCAAACATTAATGAACTCAATGTTGAGTTGTTACAGTAGATACAATGGGGTTATTTTCTGTCTGGTGTGTTTTCATGAGAAATAAAGGATGACAAATGTTTGGAAAGGGGAAAAACAACTGCCTGATATGTGTGTCATCATGTCAAAAGTAAAGTAAACCTCATTATTACTGTAAAAGGACATTTCAAGCACATATTAATAAGACAGCTCACAATCACTGGATTATATTTTTATTTCTATGGCCTCTTCTGTTCAAATGTTTGGCATGGGCCACATATCTGGAACAAACTCAGAGGAAACTTGTGGTCTGCTCCAACTCCCAGTTCCTTTAAATTGCGGCTGAAGGCTTTTCAGTTTTACTTTTTTTCATATCTTGCACTGCACTATAAATGCACTTATTTGCTTATCATTTTTTACTCTTTTAAATGTATTCATTTAAATGTGTCTTTTTATATTGTCTTATGTAAAGCACTTTGGATTGCCTTGTTGTTGAAAGGTTCTATACAAATAAACTTTCCTTTCTTTGTCATGCCTTTCCCTAACTCTTGGCAAGAAAACGAAATGTCAACCTCTAACTTTGGAATTTCTCACTAGTGAAAACATTGTCAGGCTTCATGTGTAAAATATCCATTGCAAATCCTTTTGCAGTTGTTTCAGAATTTTTTAATCCAAAATGTGATGTTTATTTGCACCTCACTATTCTTTCATGCACCAAAGATTTTCAACATAATCGTAGTTTTACACAAGACAAGCTATTTCTGAACAATGCACAATATACTGCTCATACTACACTCTTTCTCTCAATTGAGAGAAAAGATAGTAACACTGCACCTCCACAAGGGCCTCATAAAAATAATGAAACTCTGATGTTAGCTGCTCTCCCTGCTTCCAGCAACACTACATTTGAACTGTATGTCGACAAAGCAACAAAGTCATCACTATCTACAGCGAGCGCTTGCATTTTGCTGATGAATGGAGAGCTCTGCCAGATTACTTGATTTGATAAGCAGTACAACCCATCGGTAACATAATACATCACAAATTGTTTTGTCAACAATTTATGATACCATTTATCAAATGACCATCGCAGTGGGCTGAGTTATGGTGTCATAGCTGGCATAATGTCAATACTCAAGCTGAGTTGAGGGCAGTCTGGCCACAGTGATTTAGACACGCTACACTCTGACCTCTTCAGAGATTTTCTCTTCATTACCAGGTAAATTGATGTTGAAGGGAGAAAAAAGTTGTAAAATGTAATGTTTAAATCTTTACAATTAAATATATGAAGGAGATAAAGTAAGTGAGATAAAGTCCAAAGTCAATGTTGTGTAGGTCTACTCCAGTTTGATGAAGACTTCAGATTCACAAATTGGGCACACAGTTTAGCTTGTATTTAAATTGTGACTTTAAAAAATGAGGCAACTTATGCTCAAAAGAAATTAACATTAAAATATTTAATTGAACTCTGGTTAATCTGAAGATGTTTTCATCTATCCATGCGTTTTCTAGCAGTTGATTTGCTTTTTGTCACATAAACAGTCTAGAAATGTGTCAAAATAAAGTGAATTTTGCAACAAAAGCACTGCAATCAAGGTCTGATTTTATTCCGCGCTTGAGAATCAATTTGGGCAGCAGCCTGGATGACAATTAAAATGTAAGGCCTTAAAATGCCTCCTCAAGCCAATCCTTGTCTCTGGTATTGACCACAATATATGGCCCGTGTCCAAGCCACCACCACTCGCCAGCCAATCTTAAAGGTTACTGCAACCACTACATGTACCCACATTAGCAGGACACTCACCTCTCTGGGTTTACGGCCTGTGTAATAATTTTAAGCAAAGAGAGAAGTGCATTCAGTGGAGACAGAAACAGTGAGAGAGTCGAGGGAGGACAAGTATAGTATGATTGATCGTGGTGAGCAGTATAGCTATGTACCTCTCACCTTCCCCCCCTGATTACTGCCTGCTCCTGATCTCTCACATCTGTCTTGACTTCCTGAAGACACAGATTCCTCAGATATAATACTTTTCACTGTTGGGATTAAAACTTTGTCAAAAGGTCGACTTTTTAAGACATTTCCTGCTTTACGTTTGTGCAGTAATACACATGAATAAAGTGTACACTGGAGTGGTTACTGGTCAACCCAACTCAACTTTATTTATTTATTTAAAAAAGAAAACATTGAATTACAACAATAAAATGTTAAAAGTAGATAAAAGTCAATAAAAAAATTTTAACACAAGGGACAAAATTTGCATGAAAACTAATGATATGAATAATAAGACTTTACAGGTGTAGTGAACTGATTAAGGGCATTTAGATTTTTCCAGCTGGTCCAGACCAACAAACCCAAAAACCACCAAAGTCACCAGCTAAATTCACTCCTGTCCCACAACCATGTTGGAGGTATATTAACTCTCTAATTGTGCATTTAACAGTTTTAACAGTTTATTGGTTTACCTCCCACACTAACACTTGAGATGATTTAATAACCACAGGGGGAGTTAACAACGCTCATTAGCAGATGCAATATTTCCTACATAGTTATCTACCTTTCAAGCACACTACTGTACATATAATCAGTGGAGGAATGTAACAATGTCTACAACAATCTACTGAAGTACTACTTAAGAGCAATTTTAAAGGTATGTGTACTTTACTTTTACTCAACTGCAAGTCAGTGGAAAAGATTGTACTGTATTTTACTACACTACATTTTTAGTAATACATATTTGACAGCTATAGTTACCAGTTACTTTGCAGATTATTGTTGAACACACACCAAATGTTCAGATTGGTGTAGATTTAACTACCGACCAGTATTAGTATTAGTGTACTATGAAACCAAGGAGCAGCTTCAAGAAATATTCATGTTACCTGTTTCTTCTTTCACGTGTGCAGCCGCAATGAAGACAAAGTGTATGACTTATACCAGGAAGTAAATAAGAGTAAAGTATCCAAATGAAAGACTTTTCATAATTGGGTTAGTAATGTCTCTGGCATCGTCTGCTCAGTCATTCCCTCCAATTTCCCCGAGCAACAAGGCATAATACAGGCGACACTCAAACCAGGAGGTATCAGGCTGCCTTCATCGTCTTCAACAGCAGTTCTGATACAAGGAAGCTTCGAGAAAACATGAGCATCATCTTCTGGACGTAAAACACCTAACGATTTCACAAATCTTTTAATGATTTGTGACCCCTTTTGTGGACAGCAAAATTGTGAAATCATGCACCCATAACTTCTCACTTAATCTGTATTACTCTCATCACAACAGAGCAAGCCACTCTATCAGTAAATGCTAATCTCCTAATTAACAAGCTAATTAGGCAATTACAGCTTTGCAGAAGGATGCCTAAATGAAATATGACAACACAGTCACTTTCTACAGCACCTGTGGGTCTTTTCAGATGTCACAATGAGAAGCATGATGACAAAGTGTTGTCTCTACGCTCATATGTGCTAATTCCTATGTCTCGCTCAGCCCTTTTGTAAAAAAATTGTCATTTTATTTAACCTAATGTACAGTGCATGTGGAAACAACTTGTCAAATTGCACTTATTTATTTCTCTTCAAAGAAACTGACCTGCAGCATTTTCAGGACATGTTTACAGCAATATGATTTTAGACAAAAAAAACAATGCACAGAAAACAGTGGGTTGCACAACCTCTTGGTTACATAAACAAGGTTTTCTGAGCTAGTAGCGCCACAGTGTCTTACTGTAAGGAGCTGTCACATTCGGAAATGAATTATGTTGACATATGGCTGAAAACAACGGTGAATAGGCCTGCAATGCAATGCAATGAAGAATCATGCACTGCAACAGAGGAGAGGAGCCAGAGCTGTACCTTTGAGCCCTTCTTGACAGGTATGTAGTGTGACTTGACAGCTCAGTATTTCAATGATAAATGCAGTAGTCCTGGGAGTCCCATTCACTAAACTCAAGAGTGTGTTGCTCTGATACTTCAAGGTCAAATGAATGAGCAGAACCACACAGACTGCTAAAGACAATCTGTATTTTATTTCACATATTGAAATCCAGTGACATAAAGAGTTCTAACTTTAGAATTTAGGACACTATAATAATAAAATAAATAAAACTACATATATTAATACATTTTGAATCTATATTTTATTAGATTAAATGTACTACAATTACTGTATGGTATTCCTAATTTATTTTTGGACATATGTGACTCATCCTCATCTAGTTCTTGGACTGCAATTTGAAAACCAGACAAACAACAGCAGCATGATGTTCTCTTCCTTTTCTAGTAAGATAATCAAAAGTTATTTTAAGTAATGACTCACTCTATCATGACTTCTACTGAGCTTCTTTTAGTACAAGTACTGCTTTTTCTGAAAACTAATCCAGTCACTCACTTGTGACTCATGAAGATGAATCATTTCTTGAGACCTGGTAGACCATGATCTATCTATTACTTTGTACTGCCCAACAAGAACAAACAGTATTTCAGGCAACCACAGATTAATACCAGAACAATATTTTTATGTATTATATACAGTATTCTTAAGACATAACATGTTTGTAATAATGAGTAATAATAGAATTTGATGACAATTGTATTTTTTATCAACCACATTTCTCACAATTGGTGGTTTATGTTAATTTACTAAAACATGTGAGTTTAAGTCTCAAAAGGGTTTGCTAAATACTATTTGTAGCATCACTGTCAAAACACTGTACACCTTTAAATAATTACCATAAAGTAACAAAACCAAGAGCTTCCACGCCAGACATGTTGTTGGTGTTTATCAAATTTAAATCCACATTTTCCATTGATGATGCTCTTCTTGCACTTAATCTCAGTGTCACCCTGCAATTGTTTTTTTTCTATTTAAACTTTGTTAAAGAGGATAAACGTGGAGTGTTGCAATGATTCTTTTTCAGAGGTTTCAGTTATTTCGCAACCCTGTGAAATATTTTGCTTCATTTAAGTTTTCCTTCATTTTGCACAAAACTTATTATTTCTTTTTGCTGTGAAGCAATCAAGCAGATTCTAAGCCATATCTGACCCAAAGGCAGCCATTGAACAATACAGCACAGCAACAGTTACAGGCTGCCAGTGATGCACAATACACAATAATGATACCCAATTAATGTTTGTCTGGTTGTGGTGTATAGTGTCAGAAACTCCATAAGCACTGATTTAAAAATGCTATATACAGTAGTGCCTTTAAAAGTGAAAACATCACATCTTTGTGTGTTAAAAACATTTTGCATGCAGATCAGTAATCAACAGGCTGAGCAAAACTATCACCAACAACAGAGCTTTGAAACATGGAGATTTTTCTTTTCTTTTTCTTTTTTTTTATTTCCACAGAAAGAATGAAGTGCTCTCTGTCACTGGTGACTGCAGAAACCCTGAAGTCATTTCTCCCCCTTCAGATCAGGTTCCTAAAAAGAAATTGTGGTCCATAAGGATGACATTTGTCAGGAATTGAGACTTTGCTTGGCTCATCAGCGTACAGCTTTAGAAAGAGAGGAATGACACTAAAATAAAATAAAAAACAAGTGGAAAGTGTTGCAGACAGTTTCCAGATTTTCCAGGGATAATCCTGTCCATTGCACATTTACTCAACTGGAATTTTACCCCCCACCCCTACACACAGATTAACACATTTACTGATTCTGTGATGCCTTTAAATTTGTGAGCAATAACATCCACAAGGGTTATTTTGGCTGCTAAAGAATATCTTATGTGAGCAAACAGTGCTGAACGTGAAGCAGCAAGATTGCCCTTAAGTACTGTTTATGTTGACTTTGTGACTTTGTTCCATTTCCATCATCAAACCCACATCAAACAAACCCCATCTGTTAAAAGTTCAGCATGGGGGCCTTGTATTGCACTTAAATCCTCCCATGAAAGACACGCTGTCTTTCCGTAAAACGTCCGAAAATCAAACTCCACTCTCTTTATTCTCGCGTAGTGATCATGAAATACCTCAAAAACATGAAGGCAAAGCCCTTTTTCTTCCCTCTTTCTTTATAATCCCATGATCTAGATGCTTATTGTAGAGGTGCACAGTATATTTGCTGCCTTGCATCCAGCTCAACAACTTGTCTGCTGCCATAGCAACTGCGGAGGAGCACAGAGCAGCGCCGCCTGCTTGTGCAATGGATGTCACTAGTAGCAACGACCAATCAGAAGTTCCCGTCCTTTTGTACAAGCGGTGTGAAGATGGAGGGATGGAGTGGGTGGGCTTTCGGCGTCATGCATCTGCCAGTAATAGGACACACAGATCGTCAGTCTTCGTCATTCTGGCCTGGGATTGGTCGAGCAGCTTTACTTTCCAATAATATAAACATGTCTACTGCTTGCCTGGCTTGAACCAAGGCTTACAAGGGACTATTCAGTTCTACATCAAACTGTGTAAAAACTCTCATTATGTGTTTTCCTGTGTTGTTGCAGGACTAAATCTTTATTGTTGGTAGAGAATATGCACATAGCTGCACGTGCACGCGTGAGGAAACGAAGATACCCTGCCGCCGCTGCTGCAAGAAAGAGAGAGGAGACTCTGCCGTGCTTTCATCATTATAATCACCATCCTAAGTACTAGCTCTTAACATTTTGTTTTTCGGTGTTCAGGCGAGAAGTGACAAGAATATAGACCCCTCCTCTGCAGGGCGGAGCGTGCATTTTCATTCCGTATTTTGTATTTTTTATTTTTTTTCCTACCCTTATTCCCTGCTCTGACACGTCTGCACTGAGTGAGTGGCATTGGCACACTGTCAATCGCTCACTACCGCTGCCATCAAACAACATAAAACACACAGGCAGAAGCTGGAGCTCATAAATTTCAGCAGGGCAAGATATTTTTTGCGCATCGCCTTTATACAGCGTTGTATCCTCATTAATTTCTTCCCGTGGTTGCTTGTTTTTTTTTTTTTAACAAAAATCTCCAAACTTTTTTGTACATTTCATATTTTTTATAGTTGCATTTGGACACCTTATGCTGCAGATTGTATATCTTTTTTAATACTGTCAGTTGTCGCGCGGAATCATTTCTGCACATTTATAGTTGGCAACACCTGCAAGATTTTTTTATTTGTTTACACGTTTCCACATTGGATATTTTTGTTGCCGCTGCTTCACGGGGACGATTTGGACATTTTTGGAGAGGAAATGCGCCGGGAATCCCACGAAGAGCGCTGATAAATGAGAGATCACCAAGGAGCGTTTCTGTCTACACCACCCGTCAAACCCCAGAGAAAAGACAGATTGGCATGAGGATTCGTGCGGGATACGATGGACCGTCAGTTTTGACTAAGAAGTGTTAAGAAGACGAAAAAAAGATTTATGCATTTTTCTACAAACACAGTCACGCGTTTCGGCACTTTGGACCGCGCGTAAAAAAAAAAAGCGAGAGGACAGCGAGAACTTGGACACAAGATTTAACGCTAAAACACCACTGCTAGGCATTTTATTAAAGAAAAAACGTGTGTGCTCCCCGTCGGTGAAGAATCACACAGCCGTGCACCCCCCTTGTCTGCGGCACATGTTTTAGCCGATTTCGTATATGAGTTTTTCAATTTGTGTGGCTCAGTGCACAGACTCTTTAGCGGCTACCATGGACGATCAAGCCCGGATCATGCAGTCCATCGGCGGTGTCAGTCTGGCCGGCCACTCGGTACAAGGAGGCATGGCACTGCCGCCTCCACATGGACACGATGGGACAGACGGAGACGGAAGAAAACAAGACATTGGTGACATTCTCCATCAAATAATGACCATAACTGATCAAAGTCTGGACGAGGCGCAAGCAAAGTTGGTTGATTTATATGTTTTATTAACTTCGCCCCCCCTCCCCAAAACGCTGAGCATCATTATTGAGATGTGGCCCGCTTAACTTAACTCCCCCATGCATAACAATAGGCTGGAGATGCTTTAATGATAATCTTACAGCGAGGTGTATTTACTGCCTCGCAAAGCTTTAACACACTAGAAAGTTGTCACTGAGGGAACAACAGCATTTTATTTAAAGTGCTTGTGTGCCACAGTAAACCTGAATGAGCTTGCGTTGTTTAAAAAGTTTGTGTGCACACATGTCCTATTAGTCAATGTTCATAATATCTGAAAAACTATAACTGGTGCTGAAAAATGAAATCCATGTCAGTTGGCTCATTATATAATTTAGATGTCATTGGGCATTTTATTTATAATGCACTATTAGCATTAGCCAAACCCAATTAACAGATACTTTATTTTTTTACTTCGCAAATACTACTGTAAAGTAGCAAATTATAACTTTTGAGAAACATGTGTGAGTTGGAACATTGCAAGACATGACATAGTGACAACTAAACCTAATATCTTAAATAGTCTATTTAGCCTACTTGTTAATATCTAACATGTGATTTATCAGTGAACTTATTTCAGTACTTTATCTTGTCTTATACTGAAACAGGAAACATGGACTGAACTGTCACAGAATGAAACCAGCACTCTTCAGCGTTCTCTGTGAAATCAAAGAAAAGACAGGTAAGACTATAAAACACTCTAAAGATAAACAATAGTGGAGTCATAACACAATTACACAGTCATTTTTACCTCAGAGTGATGCGATGGCAGCCTGCATCCAGGTTACAGGGGACCTCTGCCCAAATTAATCAATCACTTTTTAAAAAAATATATCATTATGCCACACAGGAACAGGTCTTGTTGTCACAGCAGAGGTAGATTTTCACTGAGGATGCAGGACCATCTTTTTTTCCTGAACTGGTTGCTTGGATTAAAACAGAAAGTGCGCTCCATGCTTTCACCCTCACTACCCTGGCACTGCACAGGATGGGGAAAGCCCGTAACATATGCTCCACATAGCTGAGATCACAATGCATTGCTTTATAAACGGACAATTGCCATGTTTTCAACATATGAAGGCAACTACACTCTCTGGAAATAATTGTATTGCAATTGCATGCAGACTCCTTTCTTGCAAATGTGGACAGTCAATCCTTACAATGCATATAATAGAGCTGGGGGAAATGATTGCAAAATATATATATTGCAAAATAATTGGAAAAAATAGTTTTGTTGCATATTGTTCAGTTCCATTTTAAGCATCAGGTCTGCAGATTTCTATGACCAGGGTTGAAAACTTTCAGTGTGTGCGCACATATGCACACATATATGAGAGACAGTTGAAATTAGAGCTAATGTTTTCATGTCTTATATCTTTTCTTATAGCTCAAACTTTGCTATAGTATATCTTTTTTCACCTTTGTACAAACAGATGGCTGTTTCTACACTTTCCCAACAATGTTTATGGGACATATAATCAACTGCTTTCCTTTAAATTCTTAAATGAAGACAGTTAATTTTTACTGATAACAGCTTTTTACCCACCATGTTTATCATGTGCTTTATTTATGTGATTGTTCTGTTCTTGAAATGAGAAACAAAGTGAACAGATGCTTCAAATATTCAACCTACTGTACATCCCTATTTCATTTCCAAGAGACATGTACTGTATATCTCTAAGTCAAAGAAAAAAACACGAACACAAAGAAAACAATGGTGTAGGTTTGGTGTAATTTAGCAAACCTGATGCCTTGTCAGATTTGTGACCTTTGTGCGGTTTATGAGGAAATTGGCTTGGGAGAGATCATAAAAGTTTATGAACTTCCACAACACAGGTGGCGTCCACAGGGGCAGGCAGAGGGTCCACAGTCTAGCCGAGGTGCTCCACTGTGTTTGTTCCTGTTGAGCTTAGACAATGAAAGAGATCACACATCACACAAGATGCCAGCATTTATTTTGTCTGTTTTCCAGTACAGAGGCATTGCTGCATCTGTCGAACATAAACCTCAGTAAAAAAAATTATTAGATAAGTGATTTTATTTTATATTATTATCCTGCTGCAATGCCAGGGTTACTCTGCAAGTTACTTTAATCAAATGTTTTACCAGTTTATTTGATAAACTTGCACAACGGCTCCAGTTTGAATGTTTCTAATGTGAACTAAACTCTCAAGTTTAAATAAGCCACTCAAAGTAGTGTGTTGTGGATGTACATGTACACGTGTGTGAAAGAGTGTATGTGCACTGTGGAATAAGTGTGTGTGAGAAAGAGATGAGACGGAAGAGGAGAGGGAGAACAAGCCTGTGTGTGTGTGTGTGTGTGTGTCTGTGCATGGTTAACCTGTGGTTTAGAGTCACAGCCTCCCCCTCTTAGCCATTGACAGAGCTCAGCTGGTCCGGTGGCCTTGTTGACCGGTCTGTTTTTCCAGCACACAGTGAGCCTTTCACTGGCTGCTCTAGCATCGTTCACAGGGCTTCCTTGGCCCTTTAATGTCTGTTCAGATGGCACAGGGGCCTCTGTCTTTTAGCCTTGGGATCCATCGTTGGTATAAAATGACTTTTAATAATATATCTGAACGTGGCCCAAGAATCATCTGTGTAATTACTGTGCACATGTATCATGTAATGGAGAGGTATTGTGTAGTGTGCGGATGCGTAGCCAGTCCAGGGTTCAGCTTCAAAGCTTTAGGAGCGTTTATGTTAAAAGTGTTATTTTGTGATCAGCGGTGAGACAAAATCCAAGTGTTGAGAACAACTTTACTCTCGATCTTCTCCGTTTTTTTGTAGAGGAGAGGTAAAGAAGTGCATTTTCTAGTAACAACAAGATATTCTAAAGACTTTTCAGGGTCTTTAGAAGTTTCTGGCACTCTTCTAACTGTTATTGTAGAGCTGCAGCGTATTTCTGCAATGCTAATGCCCTAGAAGTATTAATTCACTTTGATATGCTAATTAGAGAGCATTATGCAAGAAATGAGATTAAGTGGCAGCATGAAGTCATTTGCCTGTCACTAAATTGAGTGTTTTTAGCAGGAGGGTTTTTTCCTCCCAAATTTTGCATTTAGATAAGCTAAAGCTAAATGTGAGATTTGGTTGGCAAGTCGTGTTCTTTGTCCTTCAGTGTGGGATGTTTTTCTTTTGGTACATACATAAAAAATGACAATTAAAATGTTTTATTCTCTCATGTTTCTAGCTGTTTCCGGACAAAGGATACATTCATGTTGTACGTTTTCCCCTGTGGGCTGCACAAGAAGACAATGAATGCATTGAGTGAAAATTGCCTGCGATTTAGATGAGTTTTGCAGTTATTCCTCTGTGCTGGGTTTGTTTTATCCTGCTGGCTACTCCCCTGTCTTGCTCTCATGCTTGGAAGAGAGGCTCGCAGCAGCAGCAGCAGCGGGAGCGGCAAGAATAACAAAGGTGAAAGATTACCTCCATATGGTATTTCTGACCAGGAAAAGAGAGGTTCTGTAGCAAGACTCCTCTTTGATGTGAGGTTTAATCAATAGAAAGAGATTACAGAAAACTATTACAGGCTAAATCACGGAGTGCCACAGAGAGGCTTAGCTCTCTCCACAGCTCTCTCAGCTGCATGGCGCTTCTTTTGGCTGCGTATTGACTTGTTGTTTTCCTGACCTTTGACTCATCAGGTTCAGAAACAGGGGGTCTGGAGAGGTAGGGGAGGGAGAGAGAGAGAGTGTGGCAGATTCAGGCTGATAAATGCTCTGACCCAGTGTTTATAGCAGTGGATTAGGGAGGGACTGCACTCACAGTCCGAGCCAGTGTCGGGGTTTTGTTGCACATGTTTGATTTGGCTCCTGAAAACTGCTAATCATGGCCTCATGTATGTTTATTGGTTTGTCTACGATATATGTAATGTTCAGCTAGGAAAGACTGTGTTAATTAAATACAGTTCAGGATGAGCCCGTAATTAACCACATGCAAGGCTGACTAAAAGCATTACCTGGAGTAAATAGAGTTAGGACTGAGGAGGTAAGCATTTCTGAAATCTACAGGGAGCATTAATTTCAATGTTCCCTGACAAAGTTAATGACCCCTCTCATTCCAATTGTATTATTATAATTAATACAATGTATTATTATTATTATTATTATTATTATTATTATAGCAGCTGCAGCTAAAATCAAAGAATCCTTCTTACAAACGAGGGAACAAAAATATATTTTATTTGACTTCTTTTACTACCTTATGGATTTTCTTTTTGCTGAAAAAGCTCCAGTAAATGCATGACAGAGAACAGAAAGCTATTCAGCAGGAGAGACAATTGACTTTGGCTGCTTTTTGTCTCAGAGAGCCCCAGTGATGCGGCTGCAGTGACTAGATAGTGTTGTGCCGAATAGCTCGCGCACAGCTGGGTTCCTGACTGTCTCAATGGTAGGGCCACTAGTGCTTCCTCCTCTAAAGCATGAGGGGGACCGGGAAAGATGTGGCTATTATCTAAGTAGCTCCCAAATACCCTCCATTTCCCCATCAGTAAAGATGAAAAGGAGTGCTAGACAAAGAAGAAAGGGGAAAAAAAACAAGAGTATATCAGTTTCATTTGGAAGGGAAAATGCTTTTGTGCTGTGGAGATAGATGCCTCTGCACCGGTGCTGCCTGATATCTGCATGTACAGCTCCTCAAATCTGTTTTTTTGCACAATGATTCAGTGCTGTCCCTACATCTGCACACACGAGCACCCATCTTGCAAACGTCTCCCTCGCTCCCCCTCTATCGCTCCAAGCGTTTTCTGCGGGCTCCTGCGCGATCAACAGCTCATAATTGTTTTTTGCACATACGTTATGCAAATTAGTCTTTATGGCAACTGGCATAACAATTAGCATCCTCCAACAATATTTTAGTAGGTTAATTGCAAAATTTCTGAATTGTACATCTGAGTTGTTAATTAGGCATGACAGAGGTGGTGAAATAGTTATCTTCAGGCGGTGGCAGCCAGCAGAGGCTGCTTGGGATGCAAAAAGGAAGGATTGATTGAAATTAGTTTACAGCAGTAGGAATGTGGCTGTTGGAGACTCTTTGCTTTTTGAGGCTGTCGCTGAATGTAACAATTATAAACCTGAAGCAGAGAGGGAGAAGCTAGATCAAACTACGACGCCCTGTAGAAATAAATTGCACTTCTGTGTCTATCTGAAAAAAATATGTAAATAGAAAAATGAAGGATACAACTTGTTGTCTTGTTGGCCAGAGTTTGTAAGGATTTTTTTATGCATCACTGGGGCTGCACTCATGTCAAAACAGTAAAAGACCTTTGACCTGCCAGACAGTTAAACCAATTTTTTTTTTTACCAGTTGCAATATGGAGTTTTCACTGCTTTAAATAAAGTCGATGCCATCAACACACATTTTTTATATTTTACATTTTTCATTTTGAGGCAGAATAAGAAAGAAAATTAAATTTCTGCCTCAATTTGTCAGTTATTTTTAAACTTCAAAATACCATCAACATGTGTTAATGAAACACACACATACAAAAATAAAATAGATTTTTACTGCGCTTGTAATGAAACAAATGCAATATGATGTATGAAGTTTTATAGTTAAGGTTGGGGCAGCGTGCATATACCTTCAGCTTTCACTTTTATTTTTTTATAGCAAGAGAACTTTTCACTGAGTCTTCTGTGTCATGATGTTCATTACTGTATCACTCGATGGCCGAGTCTATGTAATGCCATAGAGCTGGTTATTAGTGTAAAAAGGGTTAGAGTGAAAGACTGGTGCAAAGCAAGTCCTCTCTCAGTAATGACTCTGCTATTTATAGGTCCCTATTTCATTAGCTCTAGTGTTTCAGGGAAGAGTTTCCTCATGGGACAATAGACACCATGATGTTCATTTACTCTGTACACATTACATGTGGACAACTAAATGACCTATCATCATTTGTGAGTGCAAGAACACTGAAAACAATCCTGCTGTTGTCACTATTTTTGCTTTTGCTCAAGTAACCTTTTCTGTATTTAATCTTTTGGATCTCTTACTTACATTTTTAAAGGCAGTCTGTGTTTTCGACTGTTTTGTTGTTGTTGGTGTGTGTGTGTGTGTGTGTGTGTGTGTGTGGAGGTGTAGCTCCTACAGGTGATGGATTTCTGTAGATAAAATGATAAAGGAATTAGAAGCAGTAAGTCAGTAAATGAACACACTTTAGATATAACGTGTAATATTTTGACTCTGTAGCAGTCTGTAGTTTGTTGCTTGACAAAACAGAATGATGCATTGTTGTCACCTTTCTTTTCTTTACACAAGATGGTTTTCCAAAAGCAGACAAAAAAAGAGAAAATAATCTGTGCTGTCTTTTCCTCATTTGCAAGCCCCAAAATGAAGCCCCGCTTCCCATTGTTCCATATGCCATTGTTCCACGTTTCATACATTAGAATGATATATTGAAGGCAGAAATGGGAAAAAGACTGCAATGCAATGAAATTTTAATCAGCGTCTTCTGCTGCTTTAATAAGGCAAATAATTCTTATTGGCTGCTGTGTTAAGATTTCTTATATTTAATTCATAACAAACCTTGCATTATTCTGCTTTAGCCCTAAGACAAGCTCCACTCTGCTGCCTGCCAAAAGGCAACTGGGGGGAAAGAAAAAAGATATAAAGGGAACTGCAAACTGAGCATTTTTCTTATCAGTTGTGGCATAATACGATCACATTGTTTTGGTATTGTTTGAGAATTTAAACATAGTTTTAAAATCATGTTAAATCATGGTGTTGCTGGAGAAGATGAAGTGCTGCTGCTGGTGATCAATGCAAAACACCTGAACATTTTGTCATTTTGTCAGCGGTCAGTAAAGTATGACCATTCGCTCCCATCATTTTATTTTCTTAAGTCCTTGAAGTTCATTTTTGTGCCTGAAGCAATGGAAAGATGGCGAGGGGCCAGCAGCTAGGTGCTGGCTCATGTTACAGTGAAACGGCGGGCCCTGTTTTCGTCTCTCGGTGAAATGGCTTAATTGGTGTCAGAGCCCCAGGGATAAAGGCCTCTTGCTCTGAAACACAGCCACACAGGCCCTGTCTTCCCTCAAACCAGGAGGAACGGCCGGCGTCTGCTGGTGAATGAGGACTAAGCCGTGGCATAACAATACCAAATGATGTTTGGGATGACAGAAATTAATATGCGCTTGCTCCCAGAAAGCCATGATTAATGACGGTGAGCAGGGGAATGCTGTCCCTCCTTTTTGCTCCTCTTTGACGGGGATTGAAAAGCAAAAAAAAGCAACACAAAAAAAAGTGGAGGTCATCCAGAGTACATTACTGCTATTCTTCTCCTGCTTTTTCCTCAAGCAGGAGGCAAAAAAGGACTGAGTTCTTGTAATGAATTTTGAAATGATTCACTAACATCATGAGACAGTGTATTGTCCCATGGCATGTGGCTCAACCGTCTTTGCAAAGACGTTCCCACAATGCTCATTATTGTAACGGTAATAATTAATAGCCTGAATATCGCACTCAAAATTACAGGTATATTTTTTGCGAGATCACATAAACCGATAATTTGTATTCAAAAAGAAGCAGTTGTTATTTTAATAATAGAGTTAATAACCAATGTTCTGACGGTCTCTTCTTTTCATGTGGAGTTTTATACACACACATTGATTCAGAGCCAAACGTGTGAACAAAATGGTGGTGTGCTGTTGCCATGATAATGATCTGTATCTGTTGTGTCCTAGGAGGAGACGCATGAATATTTAATTGTGTCTGCTCGAGAGATCCCCAGACCCTTCTGTTCATTTCTTACTTTCTCTAATGTGTTTCCACCCTCCCAGGTACTTCCTCTCTAAGTAATGGAGAATTAAAGCGCACATTAAAATGATATAAATTGCAATGTAAGGGATTTGTAAGGACATTTGTCTCCACACAATATGTTTGAAAATTCAAATGACAAGTTTTGACAACGGACATTTTGCTGACAGGGCGTATTTGGCTCCTCAAATAAGCATTTCCTCTGTCAGAGTGATTGATATGTATTAAGCATGCACTTTTTACATCACGGTGCTCTGGAAGATGATATGGGTGCAAGAATATGAGTTTTAAACAGTGAACGAGTTCCCCTCATATTGATCTATTTGTGTTGGCGGAGTGGCAGGTACTATACGAAGAATGTGTCAGCTTTGATTGTTTGTGTCAGTGATCCGAGCCAACACTGAGCTCTCTTACTGTTTGTCACTGCACTTGCTTCCTCTTGATGAATGGCAGCACACTGCACAGATCCTCCGAAAAAAAAAAACTCATGTCTGCGCTGTCTCACCGACCCTTTGAATCAGCGTTGGTCTTCAGAGGTTATTTATCACTCATGTACTTAGATTTCTTAGTGCAAAAATGTGGGACATACCAATACCACTGCAAAATTCCTGAGGGTTGATTTTGGTCTTTTAATGCAATTATGTAAAAGCTTTCCATGTGAATGTTAACATCAGTTGTTGAGAGACAGGAGGTGTGGTTCCTCTCCTTCTCTAAATATTCAAGATTAGTTCTTAACCTGTGTGTGTGTGTGTTTGTGTGTGTGTGTGTGTGTGTGTGTGTGTGTGTGTGTGTGTTGGCAGGCCTGCTAGGTTGTGGCGTGAAGGTGAGGTGCGTGATGCTCAGAGCCTCTGTAAGTATGCAGAGCACGGCGGGCCTCTCGCGGGTGCTGAAGGAGAGAATGGAGTGGCAGAGTTAATTTATTTAATGACTGAGCGTCTTATATCTCCCCAGCCCTGATTAGAATCCATGCTTGATGAGGGGAGCGATAGAGGGGTGTGCGCTGCCCCTAGGCCCTAGCACGTACATTCATGGTTTTCTTTTTCCAGTTCCTTTTCCCCCCTACCACCAATCCACTGGGTTTTGCAAAAAAAAATGAAAAGAAAAGAGATAGAGAAAATGCACCACAGAATAGGATAATTTCTACTTCTGTCTATTGCGATTCTTTGCGATTATGTCTGTATGCGTGATCATTTTGTTGTACATTGACAGGAAATGCAGCTCTGAGGCTGATTAAGTGTGTGTGTGGCGTGCTCTGTGATAAAGACGAAGTGCTGTGGAGCTCTATGAACGTGGGAAAGCCAAACAGAGTGTGTCACTTTGGCAGCACGGGCTGTCAGCATTGGGGAGCTGCAGTTGTAAAAACCATGACCTTCCTCTTTGCCAGCATGTCTCTTGCAGAGCCAAAGCGCTGCCCTGTAGATCTGGGCTGGCTGTGGGAGGGAATACAAACACAGAGAAAGGACAGACAGTGGAAAAAAACAGTAAGAGCCATAATTGTGAGGGGGGGTGGGGGTGAAGTAATGAAATACTTCTTGGAGCTATCATGACTGAGAAGGTGAGGGAGGAAAAGCGAGAGGATTGGTGAAGAGGGAAAAAATACTCTTCAAACATTTCCATGGGCCATCATCAGTAATGCCGCAGCAGCCTCACAAACCAGAAATTATTTCTTCAGGCGTCGCTGTCAAGTGTTATTCAAATAACACCAGCCTCACATTTGAATAACAGCCGACATTTTGAATTAATTAATCAGACAAGATAGTCTGGGCCTTTTCTCATTAGTCTACAGGTCAGGCTGGGGAAGATATATGCGCTGGTGATGATATACTTGTCTTTTATAGTGATTTATGGAGATTTTGGATTGTACTCGATTTGTCAAAGGGCCTGGAAGCAGAGAAATAGGACAGTGCATATTTCATTACCTAATCTTTGATACGTTCCATGATGCTAAAAGATACAATCCCGTTGTTTAGATGCACAGGAAGCTCTTTTACGCTCACTCTTCTTGAGTGAAGAGGCTCACGTACACATGCTCGTTTTTTTTTTTTCATGCATGCATGCATACACGCACACACACACACACACATACACACATTTAATCTCCTCTCAAAGACCTCTCCCGTTTTACTTTTCCTATGCAATTAAGCGAGGGCTGTAAATTATAACTGTGTCGTACTTTAATTATCATGGTGTAAAAATAGAGTTCCTGTCTTTGAGAGGATTTCATTAACTTACTCAATATTCCATGTCAGCTCAGAGAATCACAGGATTGCATGAGGTTTGTGTTTAACATGCTTTGAATCAAGTGTGTTATTTATTTAGATGTTATTTAAACCAGGTAGAAAGTACAAAAAAAATGATACTATATTTTTTCATGACTCTTTGTGTATTTACCTTTCTGTAGCCTGTTTACCAGCTGGTGTGACATTTTTTGGGGTTCACATAGGGTAGTGTATGTGGTCATGGAGGTGTAAATTAATTTTTAAAAGGATATCGAGTGCTAACAATGAAGTGTCACCTGCTTTATTGGGTGTTAAATATTAATGAACACATGCAGTTTACCAACACCTATTTTTATATTTTTAACATACACAGGTTTTAATTATCCAGAGTACGTATGTAGCACATGCAGTATGCATCTGTGATTTTGTGCTAGTCCAGTTGTGTGTGTGTGTGTGTGTGTGTGTGTGTGTGCGTGTGTACAAGTGTCAGGAAGCTACGAGCTGTTGCCATTCCGGTGAGCAGCCCACACAAAATGCACCAACACCAGTGTGACAAAACATTCAAATAAATTGCTGTCAGGCTGCCGAAACACCAAGTGCAGCGATTTTTATCTGACATGTGGAAGACCCAGACATGCAGTCCTGACAAGTAGTGCCGGAGCACCTGTGAGAGACGGGCGATAAAAATCAGGATATGCCTGATCCTCGGCATAACAATACCTATCATTACTTGATATTATTACTCTTTTTTAAGAGAGAGCTCAAGATGGAAAGATAGTATGCACGTGGTGGTTTTTTTAAAGTCTAGATAATAAATGATGTTAGGCCGTCGTTTGCGTAGATACTTTTAAATTTGCAGTGAAATTGAATTGTGCAGTCTGATGGCATATCAACAAGTACTGAACTGGCTTTTATATTCTTGCAGTCTTGTTTATTACTCTGAGCAAACTGCCATGATATTTTTCTGCAGGCTCATTGTAAACAAAGTCCAAGGTTAGGCCATTTATTTGTTCTAGTTCTTGTCCAGCCTCGTTGTTCATAGGTGTATTATTCAAAGAACACAATCAAACTCATATGTACAATAACTCTGTAGGATTTATGTTTTTTTCAAATGAGAAAACCTTTCTTTTGTAATTTGTAATTGACACGTTGCACTGTTAAAAAAAGCTGAACAGTTGTAGTGATACATTCTACTTTGTAGTTCTTAAAATAAAATGTAGTCCAAATTCGAAACATCCGATGACACTGACTTTGTTTTTCTTTTTAAAGCAGCGTGTAGGCACAAATAAATACTTAGATAGGCTGTGTTGCTTCACTTATTTTCATTGAGTCTACAAAATTGACTCAGTAATTCTTAAATCCAATTGAGAAGCGAGGGGAAAAAAAGCTTTTCAGAGACAAAGGACTCACTGTGGAATGCGCCATCCATTCTCCACTGTATTGTTATTTTCTCCCTTATAGGTTACTAATGAGGAATCGGCCCTCATTATGATTTTAAGGATGAGAGAGGAAAGCTTTTAATTAATGATATGTAAATGGTTCTGAATTGATTATGTTAGAATATCAAGAGAGATGGGTAGAAGCTGTGGTGTAATATATTTTAATTAAGAATTAATTAAAAATGATGGCAATTTTATAGAGGCTCACAGAAAATAGAAGATTTTTTTCTCTGTCACAAGTAAATCAGCCCTTGATTAAATAAACAGACACATGCTGTATTCATTGAAGAGTTATATTTATACTTTGCCAGGAAGAATTATCTCGATTATAAAAAAAAAAGATTATTGCGGTGTGTCAGTGGTCGACCACAAGCTGGGTTCTCTGGGGTTAATGGTGATTTATCTCATTCCTAATTCATGAGATCCTCCTGGTCTGTGTTAGGTGGATCAATAAAGCTGTGTTTCCTTTTTGAATTCAGTGTCTACAATTAGATTTGCAACGTGGAACACAATTAGAAGTAAGACATGAATGCGTGTTTTTATCACTTGTGGCAAGTGAATGTGCACCCCCAAAAGATATCAATCTGTTTATGAGGTAAAAATATTTGTGTGAAAAAGATGAGCTGTGACTAGACGTGGACCCTAGTTAACCTTTTTAATTGCTATCTGCTTTCTTTCATTCATTCTTCGGGGCAGAGGGAAACAGAAGACGTTAGCTGCATTAACGGCGTGCGCCACTATTAAAGGGAGAGAGGTCTTTGTTTTCTGCAACGGTGGCATGCATGCTCTGTGCTAAACTCCACGATCAATGGCAGGAAGGCTGCTATCACAGCACTCGGAGCAGGCGTAGCTCAGGGGGGGAGGGATTGGGGGGGGTCCCTGGTGGTTCATTTTGATTGGAGCGCAGAGTTTTGTGTTGAAAGGCGAGGGAGAGACAGGCTGTTGGAAGCAAATCCCCCTGGATCAGTTAGAGCTTTGCAACAAAAACACCTTGATATTCCTGGGAACATTTGCTTAGGAAAAAGAATGAATTTAAATAAACGGGCAACAAGAGAACGGAATGATCTAAAGCATTTCTGATGGTTTGTGTGTTCAGAGAAAGCTTGTGTATCTCAGACTTGGAATTAATTTTTTACTTCATTTCAAAACACAGTATATCGCAGCAGTGTAAAAAAGGAAAATCAATGTTACTGTATTTTGTCAATATGTTATTCCACCTTCCTTAAGAGCTTTTCGACATGAATGAAAATATATGTTAGAAGATGGCGTGATTTTACCATACGTTCACTAGCAGACAGAGGCAGAGTGTGTGTGTCTGTGGCAGCGGAGAGCCACATTAGCTAACCGATCTGTTATGGGCGGCAGGGAGGATGTGCTGCTTAAGATGGAGGGAGTGTTGAATGGATTATTAGTCCTAGTCCCCCCATAGCAAGTCACATGTAAAGGCTTACAGGCATCATGAACATGTGCACATATCAAATGTCTGCAAGTGCACGCACCCACGTACACATACATGGTGTACAGAGGAACGCACATTCAGAAAAAACATGCAGGGGCACAGACGTGTGCATGCGTGCATATATATATGGTGCATGCACGCCAGTGGCTGGCAGAGCATCTTCTTTTTGACACCTGCAACTAGTTGCAATACATCACTGTCAGGATCGCTTTCTCCACCTATCCGCATTTGTGCGTTAGTTATCCGCGGAGGCCTTCGTCAAAAAGTTGAGCAGTCTTGACACCAGCTCCCTAGTGGGAACAGAAAAGGTGAAGTTGTGCTGGGAGGTGCCACGTTGGGCGCTTTGCTGTCTCTGCTCTCTGCACCCAACAGCATCCTAATGACAACTGAAGAGAGAGATGATGGTTTAACATACAAATTTTATGCCACAATTAATTCTGTCATTGACACGTTAAGATAAACGGCAAAAGCAAATATCTTGTGCTGCTGGTTGTCATGAGTCACACAGATATGTGCACTGTGCATGTGCTGTATTTATGAATTTAAGGCCTAGGAATGACATAATGAAAAGCCAGGCTGAGGTTTATTTTGATTAGGGCCTCTCCTGTGTGAGCTCACTGTGGAGATGAGGGGACTCTGCCAATGGCACTGCTAGTGGTGAGCACCAACAGCTCCGGCCACGACAGAAGAGAGGAGGTGGGGAGTAAAGAGGGGGGGGTCAGTGTCTGAACTGGCTGATGGGAGCCAGAACATGAAACAATGCCGGGGGAACGTCTGGTGGGTTCGCTGCACAGAATTACAAGCGAGGGAGCAGGCCTGCTGAGGCAATTACAGCTTAATGGGGTCATTTGGAAGGCAATTGCCAGGGGTTAATGTAGTATGGAGAGATGAGGTGAGATTGAAGTGAAATTTTTGGCTAGAAAATGTGTTCAAATGAAAAGGGAGCAGGCAGACAAGTTGTGCACTGATGGGGTGGGAGGTTGATTGGGGGAACTGGAATACAGACTTACACTGCCACACAAAGAGACTCGAGACCTGGTCGCTCAATTGGAAGTACACCAGTGCAGGCCAATGCACATGAGCATGTCCACACAGGTGCTTCTGCGCTTTCTCCTCTCGACTTCTTCAAGCCTTTGCACACTTTTCTGGCCTCTCCTTGCAGCCTAAACCATGAACAAGAACTCCACTGTTCTACTTGTACTGGTGAACGCCATCTTACTCACAGACATGCGTAGCTGTGCTTGTCTGTGTTGTCTTGAATTACCTGTAATATAATGTCCCGCAACACCAACCAGCAGGACACAATAAAGGAAGCAAAGCTGTTTCTAAGTGATACAGAGAAAGATGTGTCAGAGACACTACAAGAGGCGCCTCAGAGAATGGGGATAAAAAGGATCATTATGCGTTGTTACGTTAGCCAGTTCATTACCTTAATTGCCCAACATAATCCGATGTCGGAAGGATGCACTGGAGCTTTGGGAAGGAGTTGTTACCAGGACCTCCTAGCCCAGGTCTCATCTCTCTGATCCCCTGATCTGTAGCAAGCAGGCCGATCGTGCTAAACTTTGATCAAAGCCAAACTTATTTAAGGTCAGCCATGTGAAATCCCCTGGGAGCCACCGTGTTCGCCGAAGCGGACTGCGGTATAGGAAGTAGTACAGCACTGTGCCTTGCTGCTGCTGCCTGTGACCGTGCTGGATCACTGGACAGCAATAGAATTATCATCAGCCCTTTCAAGTCTTCAGCATTTTTTCGCGATTATGCTCCACAGTGGAACTTAACATCATCCACGGGTGGAGATTCCTTGAGTTTGCTCTCTCTCTTACCCTTCTCTGTCTGTCTTTCTCTCCCACTCCCTCTCTCACTTGCTGTCATCTCTGTGAAGTTTATGCCCCACCCCCCCACTCCCCTTCCCCTCTACACAGGGTTTTGGCCAAGAGCCGGCCACTTCACTGAGGCAGATTTTCCCAGGCTCCCCAAAGGCTATTTTACCAGGATTCCCATTAGGTCTTTACCCATTACCAATGTTCCAAATCATTTACAGAAGAATCTATTTACTTTATGTGGTAATGGATTCATTTGACATGGCCTGCTCTGAAGAAACTCAGCATTTAACAGGCACTTTCCCTCAATTGAATCTCTTACTGTATTTTCTATGTTTGTTACAGCAGAGATTGTCTCGTATGTGCCTTCAAAGCGTCCACACACTATGATTTCCACCACGGTACAATATTGAACAATGCCGAGGTGGTGGAGAATTGTGTCAGTGCTGCAGGAAAAACAAGTATGATGCAACTCTGTTGTCATTTAAGAGTGACAAATAGACAGTGGCAGACCATCAAAAAGGGGGAGAGAGTGGAATGGTGTCGCTGACAAAGTGCTATGACCTTTGGGTCCTTTGGCCTCCAGAGTGCAAGGCACATACAGTGTTTACCTCCGGTCAGCAGCAGTGTGAACATGCTGGTCCCCCATGGAGAAAAGCCCAGCCTACAGCACTCATTGCATTTGAATTGTCAAAATCAGTAATCCGTCAGATAACCTTCACTGAAATTAGACGCATGTATCTGGAATACGATTTTAAAAAGGGGGCATACAGAGTCTGTATGTCTTTTAACATTTTAGAATACTATTAGTTGACCATGATAAATCATACTTAATTCACAAACAGTCCATAAAACAAAGCCTTTACTACAGCAACAGAAAGCGCCTAAAGCTACTGCACACTTCTCCTGCCTCGATTCCATGTCACCAAAGCATCCCATCAAAGCCTGCCTCCTTCCTGTTGTAAGGTAGAAAAAAAAAAATCAATGCCGCAATCTTTTCTTTTTGCCTCCTCCAATCCGTAATTGAAATGGAAAATCAAATGAACGGCAAGCAGATAATTGTTTTATCAATATTCCCTGCCTGCCCTACAAGGGTCAGTGCAGAATGATCATGAGTCGGGGATATGACGAGGACAAAATGTGAAATTGAACAGCTAGGAGGCAATAAATCAGCCGTGACAACTAAGAGTGACCAGCATGTAGCTGCAGCAGGCAGCTCTCCCTTCAGAATTTGTCCTAAAGCTGTCTACACTAAATGGGGAATATTCATCTCATTATTGTTGCACTTAATATTGCTATCAAATGTTATTCTTAAAGTCCAGACGGGCAGTCAAGGTCACTTGTGCTATTATTGTTGTCATTGTTAGTGTGTGATATTGAGAGTATAATAGAGGGCAAAGCCATATGGTCTGCTAGGTTTATGAGGAGGCACAGAAAACATTTTGTCATTTGTTAGAGCCGAGGAAAGAAGTGGTTTGCTGTTTGTTTTTCTTTTGACATGTACATGATTATTACTGCTGTTTATAAATAGCTATGAAATGTTGAAAACCGACAAAAATGTTGTACAGAAACACTCAGCACCAACATTGCTATCATTATCAATAATACAAATTTCTGACAGATAACCTGTCAGTTTCGTCGGTTGGCTAGTTGTTGCAATTGTCAGGTTTCACTGTCAAGCTGTTGATGTTTGCGGTGTTGGGTGTTAGCTTGAGTCAGAAAATATAAAATGAATAGTGGATTTGTTCAACCGTCACTCCAAACAGTAACATTTCACTTAAAGTCCCTTTATTTTGTGTTCATAAGCAGTTAATAAACATTTAATAAATGGTTTATAACACACTATAATGTAGTTGAAAGCAGATAAAAATGTATTTTAATGTATTTGTTATCAACTATAACACCTGTGAGCATCCGTAAGTGAAGGCTGGTTAATAAAAAGATAATGAATGACTTTGAAGGATTAAATGTTTGTGTACTGCTTTAAAATTAACCAAACTCTATGTTTTATGCATAAAAATGACTCAAATGATTAAATGAGGATTGTAAAATGTAAAATAGTTCAGTTTCAGTTTTCTTTCGATCAACTAATCAATTAGACTACTTGTTTCAGCTCCACAATAATGCATGCCAGCTGATTTTTGTTTCTACTACATTATATGTCTTTAAATAAACCCATCGTGCCAGCTTTCAAAGTCTTGTATAAACTGCAGATAAAACTGTTGCCAGAAAATCGACATACTAAATCATGTGACGTCCCTTCCCATCTGGCTCATCCAGTTGCAAGGCATTGACAAAAATATGAAATTGATTTGGTTGAAGGGTGTTAAAGAGCCGACAGGAGAATGTCACAAACAATGAATGGTCACAGCTTGGAAGAAAATCAATGACAGAGGTTGAAGCCAGTCTAGAGTGCTACTTGGCATTGCTACACTCTTCCTGGAAAAGAGCTGTCTTCTGGCCTTAGTTGTCTGATCAAAAGGAAGACTTTATAGGTTTAATGAAGGAGGCTACAATACAAAGGACAAAGGACAAAGATTGACTTTAACGTAGGTGGCAGTTATATGCACTGGTTTAAATTCATTTTTAATTTGTTACTTTGGGATGAAGTTCTATATTCATTTTTTTTGTGTGACTCCCTGGTAGCTTGTAGGGCAATAGTTGTCACCTTATAAAGCCCACATGTACTATAATGTGTTTAATTTAACATTTTGGAGGTATGTAACAACATCAATCGTACTGACCTAAAGTGAACAGATGAGATAAATGTCTGCATTTACCACAAGTTATGTTAGTTTTACTGTGTAGATTATGATCTTTGAAAGAGGAGAAAAAATGAATTGGCAGAGTGTCTTTCAAGTGGACAAAGTGATGAAAATCCCCCCTACTTTGTTGGGATTGCAGTTGTAAGCTTTGCACCATATGCTACTTTCCTCTTTAGCTGGGATTATGCCATCATTATTGCTGATAAAAGCTGTTTACTGCCTTGGCTCCAAATCGATGCTCGGGGCGCTCTGAAACTGGCATTCCCTCTCCAGAAGAGTTCATTCCATGCCAGCTGCTCAGGATTCAACCCCCTTTGTTTAAGATTTCACAGTTTTTGTAATGTTTATTTTCTATTTAGCTTCTATCCCCCCCTTCCTTCACACATGAGGTTTTTCCTGCATTAGCATATGTTTGCAACAATTTGACATTTACATTTGATTTGCTTACAGCAGATTGAAGGTGTCTGAGACATGGTTATACAACCCTCTTGGAGCTACAGTGCTAGTTAACACAGTAAAGACTGGAAAACACAAATAATAAGGCCTGTTTCGAGGAGATGGTTTCAGTAGCAAAATACAGTTGTGACGCTGAAAAGGCTGTGCATTTGCAATAGGATATTGCGGCTCCCTTCTCACAGTGGTACCAATCAATGGCATAATCAGTCAATGCAGATTCAGCCGACAGCTGTGTTAAGATAACAACTGGTTCTCATGACTATAGCAGCCCCTATGACCTTGTGAGCCTCAAATTAATAATGTAAAATCAACACAAGACAACCACCCCCCTGGTTCCCATGCAGACAATGATGAACTACCTTTTCGCCTTACCATCAAAGGCCACTCAGACTAAGTCGTGTTTCAAGGCATAGACCATAATGTCACTTTTTTTCCCTCTTTTTTTTCCAACTTAGGCTCCATGTCCCTTAAATAATGTCTCTCACTCTTCCTCTACAGCTCCCTAGTACCCAGGGAAATCATACTGATCAATATTTCCCATTTTAGAGGAACTGCAGCAAACATTCACACAGGATTTACTGTAGCCGTCTGTTAGACTTTAATCAAGCTATAATTTAGATCCAACAAACAAAAGGTTTTGTTGAAAATAAATGGAAAGTCTATTTGCAATTTTACAGATTTTTTCCTTTATCTGGTTTATTGCCCTAGTCCCTATTAGCCACAAAGATTATGTTTTATTTTATTTTTATCTCTCTCTCTCTCTCTCTCTCTCTGTCTCTCTCTATCTTTTTTACATTTACTTATTTTTCAGCAACTGTGTGTGTGTGTGTGTTGGTATTCATGCATGTGCTTGCATGCATTCATAATGTCTTCACAGGGCATAAATCAGAGCATGCTATCTCAGTACTTCTTTATATTGGTCAAGGGCCATTGAGCAAAACAGCTTAATGCGCCCTTAACCATTTCAGTCGTGGCAGGAAGAGGAAAGACTGCTGACTTGCTGACACTGGGGCCGACACCCTCTGCAGTCTGTTTTTTGTTTAATAAAGTGTGTCGGATTTTCTGACAAATGCTCCAGAATAACAGTTGTTGAAGAGTTTAAAACAGCATGGATGGAAATGGGATGACAGCATTTTATTTTTAGTAAGCTAGCTGTTCAAGGAAGCTAGCTGTTTTAGCTTTCTAGCCTGCTTTGCCACGCAGACAGTGATGTGAGCACATCATTTGGGTACATTTTAGGCATAAAACAACTAGCAACTGTATTTGACAACAATATGAAACTTCAAGTGTAGCCTTTCATCATATCAAGGGCTACTGCTAATGTTAGACCTGTCAACAGTACAAGGCTAGTCTTTTATTCACCGACCAACTTCTGTTTTCAAATCAGTGTTAAATTTTGATTGGTTGTGGCTTGACCTGCAAAACAAAACAAAACATGAAACAACTTTAAAAAAAGAGAACACAATGGTAAATGACGTGCTTATCTGGTCTTCTAATGCTAAGGTTTTGGCAGTTTATATTCTTTTCATACCTCTTGGGTATTGTGTAGCAGCTCCTCGTTCATGCATGACTGTCGGCACACAAACTCAAGCTTAACCCTATCAAGGGAGCGCTCCCAGAGCTCCCAAAGGTTTGGCAAGCTCAGACAGGATGTGGAGGACTGTGTGGAGCTGAGGCAAATCCATAATAAACAATTGTATATATATATAAGGAGAAATTGGAGATATGCGCAGTAAGGAGGTATGAGGAACAAGGTGCATGATGTGTGTAAGTCAAGAGCTACTGCTGTGTGCGCTTACATTATTATTATTAACTTGTGAAATCTTTACAAACAAGTATGACCCCTGAGCATGATGTGTAAAGGATTTTATGACTGGAACAGAATACAAGACATTTGGCTCTCCTATGATGTTTACTTGAACTTGATGATAACTGGAGTACCAGAGTTCAGACTGTTGTTGACTGTTCTCCATGGCAGGTGGTGACAGAGCATGTGAGGTCCCCATCACAGGTGTGTGCAATTAGCCTGACAGCTAGTCCTGGATTGCCGTGAAATAAGACCCTCAACTGTTTATGTGACCGCGTGTGTGTTTAGGGGTCTTCTTTTGTTCGCGTCTGTGAGATCATACTAGTTACCAGCAAATATCCACAAGATCCATTAACAAAGCACTGTGGTGCAGCAGTGCTATATTTGATCTTATACAGTCTGGACCTGGTCTAGATCCAAACTGGTTCTTCTTGCGAGGTAGGAGAATCTGTGTGTCATTTATTCAGCCTCCTGTAATGGGGAATGGACTTGGAAGAGAAGAGAGGGTAATGTATTGGAAAATATCCCTTTCAGCACCTCAGCATTACTTGTCATAGGTCAGGCTTAAAACATAGCTTGATACAGTTATTAACTCTAATCCGGGCATAAACACAAATCCTCAAGCACCAGCCCAATTAATAATTTGCATAATTAACATGCATTTTAAATAGAGGCAGGCCTTGTCGTTGCCAAAGCAAGGATGGGGGTAATTAGGGCTAACGGAGCAGTGCCTAGGGCCCTTACCCGCGGACGTGCTGCAGTCGTTTCCAGCAAAGGGATTGACAACTGCAAGACAAGCTCTCTCGGCTTAGAGCGAAACCCTCTTTGACAGAATTAATAGTTGACAAACTGCTCCTAAAGCCCTGGCATTGTTTCTGTCAGTTGTTTGGTTTGATGTCACTGTTAGACATTATAAATCAATAGTGTCAGGATTTAGTAATGTTTATCGCCATCCATGGTTTATTATTTCATGTGACTGTCATGGACAAATAGTATTTATCATAGCCGTCTATAAATTACCACAGACAGACTGTTGGTTTACCCAAACCTACTCTGCTCTTATAGGGCCCATTCCAACGTCCACTTACATATTTAGAGTAATTTATTTTCTAAGCCGTAGGCCCACATTAACCCTCTGCTTTCTCACACTCCTTTGAGACTTGATTGCTGCGCCTCTGCTGACACATTAACACATCAAAAAAGCTGATCAAAGCTTGTTCAAAACTGCTTGTCGCATCTATTTCGAGCACATATTTTATCCGTGAATTTGTTTTCAGGTCTTAAATTCTGATTAGCACAAATTGACAGCCAGTTTGTATCACGTTTTTACAGTATATGCTCTTATTGGCTCTTCTGTGTTATGCAGAAAATGCTGATTATATATTGAGTTTATTCAGAAATAAGTCATAAGTGTTGTAGTGAGAAAGTCCAGTTCTGCTTTATCAGTGTCACACTTTTACGTAACAAATTTAATAACGCATTCATTTAACCAGCTTTCAACGTAACAGAATGGTCTTAACCTTTGCATCAGTGCCACACTCATCAAAAACAATTAGAATCATCAGTTTTAATGAGATGATTGATTAGTCAGCTCTCGCAACACTTTGTCAACATAGAACAAGAACACAATCGCTGTATTCAGTGATTGATGCTATCAGGTAACATTATTTACATTAACACATGGATTTGTCTTGTTTACATTCTCCATCATAATGAATACGGTACAATGAGACGCTATTGACTTATGTGCTTTTTGTTCAGCGGTCACCATTCAGGTGTATTTCTTTATTTAAAATGTGAATCTTATGATAATCTGGTTCATTTTTATGGTAAACTGTCTTTAGTATATTTTCTAAGGCTGTGAAATGATTTCTGTGAAACCTAAAAGGAGAAAAGAAACGGTAAGCTGAACTGAAGCGGTGGTATTGATCAGCTGTGCCATGGATTATAAGGTCCACTTTCAGCAGGGAGGTCATTAGTTACTCCTGTGTGCTAATTCATCCCCGGGTTGAGGCGTATACATTAGAATGCTAATTCACTACTATGATCTGACAGCTGGGGTAAAGAAAGGGGCAAGCAGGCTGCCGCAGAGAGAGGAGAGGAGGGGGCTGCAGAGGCCTAGTGGTCTGGTCTTGTGTTTGGGTAAAGAGGTTGACTTCAGTACATGGGATGTGGCGGAGTGTGCACGGAAAAAGGGGTGCGGAGCTGACCCCTGCTGTCTTTGCCCCCAAGCCGCAATGATGTAAAAGAAAGATGACATTTGGTGTCCACATTTAACTTGCATTTGCAGTCCACTTGAGAGGTCCAGTATGCGTGACCTACCTTGATTAAGCCCGGGGCTTCCTAGGACTGTACCCTTTAGACTGAAACAAAAAGTGGAAGCTCACAGGAGAAAGCTGAGCCTGTATAATTGGGCCAAGTAGAGCTGCGGGAGGCAGCCAGTCTCCGCTTTGCCTTTTGTATATTCATGACCCCCTCAACTTGATTGATGGAAGGATAGCATTTGGTGACACTGTCATTTGCAAGTTGAAAAGGTAGTGCAGTGGCTGAAGCGGCGCTGTGGCTGTGCCTTAGAAGGGGAATCGTGAGGAGGCTCATTTCTATGCTGATGATATCCAGCCCCCTCTCATTTTCTTTGTCTCCGTTAGAAAGACATCTGCTGACAACAAGGAGTTTAAAAAGAACCATGTTGAAAATGAAAAGGGGGGAAAGAAACATACATCTGTGTGTTTGCATGTGAAAAGCACATGGTTGAAGCAAGATTTTAATCAGTGCAAAAGTTTGCTATTTGATATCTGCATAATTGTGTGTTACATTTCAGAGAAACGGGGCATTTTGAAGCAGATGGCTTAAGAAACATATTATATAGTAATAGAAAGACTCACACAGGCTGTACTTTTATGTTTTAGCTTGAACTTGTGTTATTTTAGCTGTCAAAGAATCGAAACACTATCCATAGAAAACAGGTAGCTCAGATATATAGCATATATATCCTTTAGCCCTTTAGAGTTTGTTCTATTGTCCTGTTGTGAAGGCAATTACAACCTTAATTAATAACTGTAGAGTGACTTAGTAAGTAATGTTAATGCACAAGCAAGTTAGTTTTACAGTGCAACTACTTGCATGCAGCTTGACATAAATATAACATTTATGATTATTATCATTATTATTAAAGTCAGAGGTTACAGTTATGTTTATTTGTTCCCTGTTAGCCCTGATGGTGTCATAATCTCAAGATATCTACTACACAAATGCAAAGCCCAGTGGTTTCAGGTTTCTTCCTCAGCAATGCAACAAAATGTACATTTAAATTGGATGCGATTAAATGTAAATAACCAGAGACTGATGCTTGTTGTAAAGTAACTATTAAATATACATAAAAGAGGAAAACCATCACGTTCCTATCCCAAAGACAGTAAAGAATAAAAATATCAGAAATCAGTTTGCCACATGTTTTTTTCAGGGGTTGCAGAGGTTGTCTAGTATAGTATATATATATATATATATATATATAGTATAAGTATATTGTGTTTGATTTACTATTCCCCTGATTGAATAAAATTACTGCAGATCTCAGAAATGCAGAGCCATATATCCTCATCTAATCCAGAATGGAAACAGACAATGAAGTCGACAACATGGTCTTGAAATAGTAACTGTGACATTTGACATCCAAAGGTAAATTTGACTTTCAAAGCCAGACCATGTAAAGATGTCTGAAGATGTCCTAATGTTTTTCCTAGATGTACGTACTGCACTTTGAATGTGTAAAGAAGGATGAGGGCTGGTGACAGAAATATCAGTTTCCTAGAGACACTTCTGCTATCCCCTCAGCACTACAACCCACACTTATCAGAGCCACAATTTATAGCTGCGGTGTGAAGTGTTCGCCTGCAACTCCCATCTTTGTATTTACACCAATTAGCACATAAACTCTAATTACCGAGATCAAGGCAGCCGGGAGTCCATAAATGCAAAGCGACATGGAGAACCAAGTCAGCTGACAGAGAGGGAAGGTGACAATAAATAGGGAAGTATCAATTAGGCATCAATGACGCAACGACGCATGTGCATGCTGGGAGGTGTCAAACAGAGGGAGGTAGGAGTGTGAAATGTGTGGGGGCAGCAGGGTCCACAGAAAGTTGCAGGTTGTGGGGTCTTGTAACTCACAAGCTGACACACAGCGCGGTGACACGTTGACGGTACAACACGTTTCCATATTAACACCACTGCACAATCAGGCACTTCTCTTATGTCTCAGTGAAAAGTAGTATTTATCACAGCACTGCAACACGTATAAGGTAACAATTAACTCGTTCTAATTTAAGGGGCATGTTGCAAAGTCAAAAGGTATAAAAGTTAGTTTAAAAAAAGAAGAAATTAATATGTTACAGCACAGGGTCATTAAAGAACTGTCATAATTGGAGGACAGATTTGACAGTTTAAACTTGTGTTTAATTATAAGGACTAGAAACTCAATCACAGCTGGAGAAAATAGAGGTTTCTCGTAATGACTTGAAATGGATCATAGACCACTCTTGAACTCCAGGTTAATCCCAATAAATTGAACTTGATCAAAGACTATAGCAGTAAAAAAAAGTATGGCTCTGCACATTAATCTAACAAACACATAAAACGGGACTGGCTCAGCTCTATAAATTAAACTCTGGCTGCAATAATGCTGATCAGGAGAAATTCTGCCAGCACTGGCTCAAGCCGCCTCTTTATGTCTGAAGTCTTGTTATCCCCTTGTCTTGATGTGAAATGGTGTTATCTATTCCCCTCTCCTTGTGCTGCTTGGATTATTTTTTTGCAGGATGGCCCAGTGATGGATTTGCAAAGAGGCTGTTTACAAGAGAGCGTAGAGCATTAAAGAGCTGCCAGAAGGCCCATTAACATAAATGTTTAAATCAGACGGACAAACTTATGCGCCCAAAATGAAGATGTTTCCTGCATTCATCTGCCACATCTGCATTTGGTCCAACAATTAGTCCCCTCTTATCCCATCCAGCTCCCACTCCATGACCAGTGTTTATAGAAAAACAGACATGGATTGGCAGATATGTGGGGCCCAATGTCACTGCTGAGGCAGCAGCTTCCAGAGACCCCAACAGGATTCAGAAAATAGTTGTAAGTCTTGTATATTTTGATGGAATTTTGGTGTTACTATGAGGTCTTGCAGACCTGATGTGAACCACCAGACAGTTTACTTCTTTTTTTCTCTCTCTCTATCAACACATGGCTCCGCTGCTGATTTATAGCCTTGTAAAAATGTCTAATTTCAAATACTGTTTGCATGCGGGCCCCTGGAAAACATTTCATACTCAGCAGATTTACATTATAGCCATTATTATGATTTTATGATGCTGAAGCCTTAAAAACTAGTTCCCCAAAATGCTTGGGAATCATCAGAGTATTGGCATGTGTAAATATTTGCCTACACTATGTCTGAGTTTTGCTCCCACCAAAAGCCGCAACATCCCATACTCAGATGTCACTGGTCACTTTTTTTTTCAGAGAGATAAAAGCTTCTTCCAGGTGACAGGGTTAATGACATGTTTCTCCTTGACCCAAAATCAATCTCTCAGGTTTAAGTGGACTTCCCAGAATTTAGAGAAACAATGAAAAATAAAGTGCCACATGAATAGATTTCCTACCAGTGTTCAGTGAATGACCTTAATTTTGACAAATTCTAGTAGAGTTTCCTGTTCCTCACCTCTTTGCTGTGATAGCAGATCGGATGGATTCCTATGCTGCTAACAGCAAGGATGAGATGACAGGAGTAGATTAAAGTAGAATTAGCCTTTACTTATCCTTAGCTCTTCCATTATCTTGTGTTTCGAGACATCTCACCCTTTTTATCATATTCCGTGGACATTTTTCTCTGTCTGCTTCATGTCTTGGAGATCCTGGGAGCACTATTGGAAGCAACCGAATGTAGCTGAGACGAATAAAGCATGTGAATTGATTCCTCCATCACCTGGATAGGCTGTTGATTTTGGGGAGAGTTATGGCTGTTTTCCTAAGTGTGGCGTGGAGTTTGCTGGAGGGCTGAGTGATCGATTCAGCAGCCTGGAGCATCCTAGTGTGTTTATACATGGCTTGTATGGCAGCTTTCATAAGACATTTACCCCATGATTTGCGATGAGCTTATGTGTGAATAATTAATGGCAATTAATCCTTAATTACAGTAATTAGGCAAGTCACAGGAAATTAGGCTGCAGCTGGAGAAGCCCGTGCCTAGGAAAGGGAGGACTGGGGCTGAGAGAACGTGCCATTTAGTGACAGTAAAGCCGTGGTACAATGATTGTGTGGCAGGTCTGCACCAGTGTGCTCGCTTGCCAGCAGAGATAAGAGTGTAGGAAGACACAGATGCTGCTGGCCACTGAGCCTTTCAATAGTAAGCCAGGCCTGCAAAGCAATCACAGGCACAGAGCACCAACATACCCAATAAAATCCACCTATAAAAGTCCCAGCAAGGTGACCTGTGACCTCAACATCACTTAAATTTCTTGGTTTGCTCAAAATTACATGCTAAGAGCCACTTTGACATGTTGTGACTGATGAGCTAACAGTAATTGGTTAATGCTACACATTGAGCTCCTTTTTTCTCACTTTTATAGAACTAGATTTACCACTTATTGGGGCCCCTGAGGCTGCAGACTTTAGCACCCAATGTGCTGTTAACACCAAGTTTATGAATCTTCTGTGGCTTAAAGGAAAGGCAGTACAAGAAATATTTATTTCTACCTCTAATAAAACAATTAGCTCGCTTAGAATTATTAAAGGAAACTACAGCAGGCAGAGTTGTTTGCTTGCTGATTTCATTGTTTGGTAATGGAAGGAGAGATTAGGTGGATCTGTTCTGGGCAAAGAGGGAGCAAAAGAATGGGGACGAGGCTGTCTCGCTCGGAACTCATTTGTGCTTTTTCATGCTTGCCTTGATGAATTTCCGCTTCTTTCTGCTCCTGTTGCTTTCAATTACACTCTTATTCACAATCCTAATTGATATGCCAGTCTCAGCAGATGAACCATGGACTTTTTACAGTCCATTTTTCTATTCTTAGACTAACGTTTCCCCATGACAAAATATCACAGATGTGAAATTTTTGGTCTTTTGTTTTCTTCAACCATTGTTTTACAACATTATAATGTATTGCTTGATTGAAAACATTTAAATATGATTTGCTTTTAATCTATCAGACTTATTCTCATATGAGGCCTGTGAAAGATTGTGTTTTTTAATTCATTTGTAACGTTTTGTGGGCCCTCTGACGTTATGGGTCTCCACAACCGTCACCTCCTTTCATGCGTTGCATACTTTTTCTTTTTTTTCCACAGAAGGACTTTTAAGCTAACAGGGAATGTAAGTGAGTTGAGGAGGCATCCAACTGTGATATTACATTAACCCATAGTGCCTGGCCATGTCTGTCAGTGACTGCAGAATAAAGAGAACATGCTCTGCTCTACTCTTTAGCCTTCAGAAGTGCTATTAGAAATAATGAGGATTTATAGTAAGATAAAAGACGCTCTCCTTGTTCCTGAATTCTGAATAGCCGGCCGTATCCCACCGCCAAAAAACTATATAAGGCTCATTGGTGATGCACACACAGCCATTGTAATATGATTAGTGTTTGCATTATATTATTTATTGCGTTGCCACTCACGTCTCTTGTATTCAGAAATAAGCACCAGATATATCAGATATGTTCAAAACCAGATGTGGCCTTTTCTCATGATAAGCACTCGGCTAATAAAATCAGAGCTCAATGGGCATGTTATGTTCAGCTATTCAATAAGCTACTGGTCTGCTGTCACACTCAGAGGCCCTTAGCTTCTCCTTTATGTATAACACGAGCAGGAAGCCATTGAGTGGTTTGGTAACAGTACCTGAACACCAGGAAGGCTCCTCACTAGCATGGAGAGATGCTGCAAACAATGACAAGGTCAGCATGTTCTACAGGCCTCGCACATACATTCCTCACTATAAGTAATATAAATGAGGTTGTGTTAGCCGTAAACTCACAGCATGTTGCCTGTAAGCTAAAGGGTAACTGCGCAGGAGCAACGCCTCCAAATCTCCCCCTGAGCAGGTCTGACTGTACACGAGACTCTGCAGAGTGAAAGATAGAGCCACCTGCTTGAATCGCATCTCCTTTGTGAAGGTTTGTGCAGAATTGAGCAAATCACAGTCATTCCAAATAAATTTTGCCAAACATAGTTAAATTGCAAAGATGAATATGTGCGAGGAAAAGCTGCTGCTAGAATTTCTCTCCCCAATAAATGTGACAGAATACAGTTTATATGCAACATTAGCATGTATCTGGAAACTCATCCAAATTTGTTGAGTGTACAGCTTTAAGTGGGAGCAGCCGAGTTTGTGTTGTTAGGGGCATTCTTGTATCTACAGTGGTGTTTACTCACATTGGCAATTAATTATTAATGCAGAAGCACTGAGAGGTTACAGCGATATGGCGCTCAGGCTTTCCAAGCACTGTCTATATATGAACAGTCAACATAGTGAGAGCTTCAAAGGAGCCCTCTGAAATGTTTCAGACTCTCATGGAGAAAGCTTATTACAGTTGAAATGTTTTTCTAGGAGCTTCTTTGTGAATGCTGGAAAATATGGGGTATTTTTGTTTGTCTATATCAAGAGACATGTGAACAAAGAGACAGTCAGCATTTGCAGCTTACTTGGCGTGAGTATTGCAGTTCACAAGCGAGAACTTGTTTGTGCAGAAAAAAATGTTTTGCAAAAAAAAAACTGAACATTTGACAGAGCAAAGATTCCATTTACCAGTCCAAGAATATTTTTTTTCTATTGCAACTCATCACACATGGCATGTGCACAGTGCAAGGCTAATCAATTTTTCCCATTAATTTCAGAGATCATATGTCCAAGTAGACACAGGCTGTGAGGGTTTTAATAATGAGTCCAGAGATAAACATCAATTGGCAATCTGCTCTCTTTGAGACGCCTTTGTTGCCTGCAGAGCGCTCCTGATGACACCTCTGTGGATCTGCTAATGGAGGAGGACCTGTAAGGCTATCCCCTGGCCTTTGTTTGACCCCTTTGTGGAGCTGAATTCTTCAGATGTTTGCAGGATCAAGTCACTTAATCTGTAGCACAGACTAGGGCCAGAAAAAAAGAGGACAGGGAGAGCATGGGAGAGAGGGAAGAGGGGGAGGGAGGCGAGCAGACAAGCGCCTCACTCTGTCTGAGGGCAGAGCATTCAGCGCGCTGGGTAAAGAACTGCAAATGTCTGCCTGTTCTGTTATGCACCATTGTTTCATACAAAGCTCAAAATAGACAGAAACAGTGTAGCAGGCGAGCTCTGGCAGGCGGTGTGTTTTATTAACGCTAGACCATAGACGTAGACATTAGCAAATATGGCTCATTAAATGGCATGGAATGTTACCATTTTACATAATTCCTCCTGTATCGTTGTTGTAAATGAAATCCTGTTTCTGTCTCTGACTGCACTCCAGTCACTCAACAGCCATTACAGCTTTCCCATCAGACCACAGCACTTCTTGAAAGCAGCTATCTATAATTTCAGGTCTGTGTGACACACAAAAAAGTGTGTTCTACAAGCTTAATGGTTTTGGGTGGTTGATGTGGAAAGGATATAGGGCAAATAGGAGGAAATCTGAAGAAATATTTAGGAATTAGGCAATGATGTATTCAGATGACTGGAGAGACTAGGGTGGGCAAAAAATATAAATAATGTATGTGGCAGGGCTCCTAAACATAAGCTGGAATTTGCTGCCACACTTTTTGTTCTCAATCACCTAGATGAAACAATCCCGAAGCAATGGCTGCATGAATGAGACCACTGACAAGCTGATTTTCCACCCCTGGCATGAGGCTGCTTTCTCCACTTAATGTTCTCCGATAAAGTGTTGCACAGAAGTAAACTAGAAGAGCCTCCTCTCCTGACACATGTGACAGTATTTGCATCAATTATGCAGTCTATGGCTGCGGCAGGAGGGAGCGGGAGAGAGGGGAGGAGATAGGAGAGAAAAGGGTTTGTGACAAGACGCAGAGGCAGAGATGAGAATTTCTCTTTAAAATGCATTCTTTAGAAAATAACATTCAAGATAATTTACATGAAAGCGGCTGCAGCGGTGAACTTGACAAAGCAGCAACAAAGTCTGTGGAACGTTTTGACACTAAAGACTTTGGCAAACAGAGTACAGTATAATGGAGAGTTCTTTGTCTCCTGCATTCACTGTACGCTGAATATCTACTCTGAAGAGTACTGGAGGAGACAGTGAAATGAGGAGAGAGACTGGCTTAGAGCTGAGAGGGAGGCTTGAGTCCCTTATTGCTAAATTCAACCAAAGGAGTTGGGTGTACAAGGCCAAATAATCCAAAAAAACAGTCCTCTGCAGGAGCTGGACACACAGTGTAAATCAAAACCCCAAAATAAGATGTTGTTAAGAAGATGCAGCAAAAAAGAAAACAGAATGTGTTTGTTAAAGTTTTTCATATTGTGCTGGCTAACAACAATTTTCAGAAATGTGTGTGACTAACAATATTAGCAAATCCATAAGTGTGTGATTTCCTTTAAACCACAGGAGTGGAAGGAGACGCCTGCGTATTGGCAGAGGGAATAACTTTTAAACCGTGTCCCAGTTTTATACAGACTTCAGCACAGCATTTTATGTCACTGTGTCCAACCCTATTTCACATCCTAGTTAAGTACACTTACAAATCTGCTGTGCCATGGTTTCTAACCTCTCATACACATGTGAATCCACACACACAGACACACACACACACACACACACACACCGAGAGTCACATCACTAGGCCTGTCACTGCCTTTTATCCATCGTCAACCTTCAGCTGTATGGTTTATCCGTAGTGACACTATAGCAAAGTGCTTGACTGCTTTTTGCCAACAGACTGCAACACTTTAACTGTACTTAGTCATGCATCATTATGGCAGACTCAAAGCGGTGTGTCTGGGAACGCCTGCAGATGGTGGAGGCTGAACCATTTGGAAAGGAAGCCTCTGTGACAATGATGCTTATTGCATGAGTAAGTGTGTATGGACACAGGAGTGTATCTGTGCTGAATAGAAAAAAAAGCACCAGTGTTAATAAAAAGGGGCACTGCTGCTAATTCAACAGGCTTGAGAAAACATCCTCTGCTTGTGAGATATGATACATGAAATCTACATGCAAGTCTCTGTTAGAAGGATCCTTTTATGTGTGTATTGATCAGTTATTGTTTACTCCAATCGATGCTGACTATGTAGAATGCACCCTCCTCTCTGTTCTGTTATAGAGATTTAACCCCCTTCGCACTTGCATTCTCCTGCTTTGTTCTTCTCTTCAAACCTTCCTTCAGCTGAAAATGTGATAGCATTACTGTCACTTGTCACTTTCCCTTTATTTCAACAGATGACAAAGCTTTTACATTCAGTATTCTGTGCCACACATGGGTATTTTCAACAGATCTCATCTGCTGTTGAAAGATAAATGTTAACTTCATTCAATAGAAACCTCATTCAAGGTTCATTCAAAGCTGACTTCTTTATTCTTTAAGGAAATGAAGAAACCATTAGCAAAATATTCACTCACGGAGAAAGAGAATCTTATCTTTATTCCGCATGACCATGCAGAGCCACATTCCTTTTGACATCATTATGTAAAACCAATTTCTCTTTCATATCATTTCCGCTGTGCTGCATTACCACATCTATACACTCACTATTCTTTATTACAAAGTAGGTGGCCCAGAGGAAAATATATGAATTCTTTCCCTATGGCATAAAATATGCATATAGGTGCCTCATTTCATCTCCAATCTGTGTTATTCCTTTAAAAATTCACCACTGCCTGCAGTCACTCTTTAATATTTAATTTGACAACTTTTTAATCTGTCTTTATGCGATGATGAAGTAATCGTCAGCTGTCTCCAAAATGATTGAATTATACAATGGGACTGAAGTGACTCATAGGTTGTAGGCTTCATTATTTGTTTTGCTTCAGCCGTAACGTGAGCTTGAGGGAAAGAATATCCTTTCACACACTAATTTATCTTCCATCTTTATTCATCTTTTCTCCCGGGCCCCCCCACACAAAGCAGAACTATGTATAACATTCATACATCATTCATACTTTGTTTACTTGCTTGTAGTTTGAAGCAGATCAACATACTAGAGCCTGTTGGTGGAGTATTTAAAAGACAGGGTATGTAATTGTGTATCTATGCTACTTGCTGCTTTTTCAAAGCCCTTCACTTATTAGTGGGAGTCACAGAGCAATGATAATTACTTCCAATCTTTTCTTAGCTCCTCTGATCTTTAATGATCACAGAATATCCATCATGCTAGCTAAATAATTAGCGGGAATGTCTCATGAACAAGCCACCGACAGATTCTCCGACACCCACAAGGTGAACATGGGTGCGCTAGTCTCCACTGACCAGAAAAGAATCGTTTGGAAAACAAAACAAATAGATAATGGAGTAAGTTAAATGAATGTTGCAGCAGATGAATGATCAGCTCTTGCTAACTCTGTTGCAGCACCTCTGCCGGCCTCTCTGGCAATCTGGTCATGTTGGGCCCCCACTGTGGAACAGCATGACACTGGGAGTTGTGGTAGCCAGTCCCCCCATAGCCCCGGGCTGCCTCTACCTTTGGTATGCTACTCAAGGTTAAAGGGATCCCAGTTGGGTGTTTAACAGTGTTGTGATTGGATCCGAATGGCTTTTTTTCCTCCTTTTGACACTATCTGCACTGTGTAGAGTGAACCCGGAAAACTAGGCAGAACTGTTAATCTTTGGAGCCTTTTTACATCTACAATGTACCTCCTAGTTCACTATTCCAGCTGTACTATTTCTATAGAAGACCTTTAAATCCCTACACCACTGTAATACCCTTATAAAGTAACAGGGGTAAGTGATTTGAACCGTTTTACTGTGAAGATCTGCTGTTGCCATACACGTGCAGCTTTTGCTGACATTCATTTTGAAACCACTCGGAGCACTTGCGTTTCAGAGTAACAATGCTGAGGGAAAAGTGCCTGCGGAGCTCTACAGTGAATATACCTCTGACCCAGACCGAGGAAAGGGAGATTTATGAAATCCACATGTTTAATACATTTCATTTTGTCCAAGGGATTTGTATTGCTTACCACAGTATTTTAGGGTTGAAACATTCTGTATAGTCACAGCTTGTATTGTCTGAGGAGAATAAGCCCTGTCCTGCTCTGGCTGCTGAAGATTTGTTTTATTGCACCTCCTTTTGCCTTACACACATAAGCAATGCATCTGAGGTATTACATTTTGTTGTGCTGAGGTGTTAGGTATACACACCCTTAATCTTTAATGCATAATCCTTTGAAAATCTGCTACGTAAATGAAAAAGATAACCCTCATATCAGTGTGGTGACAGAAAATACGATAGCTAGGTAATTTAATAAAGGATTGACGCCGGCCCCGGTGTGATATGGTGTGTGACCTCTGTGTATTCATTGTGTAGCACGTAGCAGGTGAGCCACTGCTTGTAGAGGAGTAGTTCTTCCCATTCTGAAAGCCCATCCTGGGAGTGTAACATCTGTGGTGACAAACAGAATGCACCATATGGATTAAAGCGAAAGGAGGGTAGTCACTGAAATATTTGCTTTCCCAAAGTGTTGACACAGAATAAAAAAAAGGAGAACCGTGGCTTCGCTTTCCCCGCTGTAATCAGGTAGCAGTTATCGCAGTGAAGTGTTTGCCTACATAATGGTGTTTCCATTTTGTACGAGTCTGTGTCATCGGCTTCCCATTTGGAGCACAGGCAGGAAGGATCTGCCTTCTCATAAAGTAAGTGCTGGCCTACTGAGGCTTAGCATTTAGTGTTTGTTCTGTCTGTGAGAATCAACAAAAAAGACAGAGAGGGATCGAGTGAGACAGAGAAGTCTCTTTAAAAACATCATAACTGCAGTCAGTCGCTGCTGTAGGGAGCGTTTAGTTCATTTAGCAGCTGACCACATCAAGTCATAAATACTCTTCTCGGGGAACGCTTGTTTTACATCTAAAATGCACTTGAGTGCCATATTGACAGATATAGCTTGTGACGAGTGATAGTCAGAATGTATGAGCGCCCATTATGCTGCTGTCAACCTCTGGTGCCAGACTGAAAATAAGCAGTTCACCTCTGTTTTCATTCAGCAGAGTGCAGCAGACAGCACTGGCTGCTCCGCTGTATTTATTGACTTGTTTTACTAGCCTGAAACAGGGTGCTTTTATACGGGCCTGCTCAGTCTTAAGACTCTCCAGACATTTACATTATTCCTGACTGAGTTACACACACGTATAAAAGAGCACGTCCGCAGGCTAGGTTAGATATATGCTCTTTCCCCCTCTCTTTATTTCTCTCTTACATTCATACACACTCGTGCACCATTTTATTATCCCACCATTTTAGATATTGTTACACTGTACTTTTCTTCCATTACTGCTTTATATGTGCAAGTGTTTGTATTTATGTTAATTAATTGGCTTTTTCTGTTTTAAATGTGTAGAAAACACTAGCATATTGTTTTACAGGCATGATAAATTCAGTATATTTGAATACTGCTAAAAAAACATTTTTTTTTCTGTTTATGCTGAAACCGTTTCACTAACATAAAAGCGTAGATTTCACGAGGCTCTAAAAATCTTCTTTCGCTGACTAATCTGCACAACTGCAGCGGAAGATAATGAATGCAACACCAAGAGTCACAGCCGACACTATGATCCCCCCCACCCACCCAGCCTAAACCTCCAGCAGTATTTAGATGATATTTCATTTTAGAATAAACCTCTTTTCTCTCCCACTGTGAAGATATTGAACTCTTTCACACAGATGTCATCTTAACCAAAGCTTATTAAAAAGATGGACATCAAAGTTGTGGGTGCCCATTTATCTTATAGCACTCTAATTGGCCACCACAGGCAAGAGAACAACTAACTCCAAAATAGGAGGCGTCGAGTGGTTGGGCTAAAGAAGAGGATGTCTAAAGACCTCTCAGTGGATTCATTGCCAATAAATCCTCTAGAATGAAAGCAGGGCTTTTCTAAGGGGGTATGGAATTTTGCAAATGCATTATGAAATGTGATACGCTGAATTAACTGAACACTTATGGCCACAGGGTTTGGTTTCTTTGTTCTGGTGTGTGTTTTTGTGGCTACATTGTCCTGCGCCTGACCTGCAACTTGACATGCTTGACATCGACCATGAGGCAATACGCTGTGAAAAGGTCACACAGTGCGGTAGCCAGGAGTGAGCTGAGATTTCATTTCGCTAACCCCATATAGTATACTGCATTGTTTTGAATTAACATTCGGCCGCGATGAATGAAACAGATTCTTTAGCCAGAGTTACTGCTACTCCATCAAACGCCACACACAGGCCTAAGGTGAATAATGTATTATGTTTTCCACTCAAGTGGGCAATAAAAACACAAAAACAAAGTCATTAATTGCCCACATACAGTAACCAAATGCCATCAAGAGCCTGTGCTCTCATTAACCTGGCACCTAATTATCTGCCTCCAGTCTGAGTCCTGACAAGCCCCACCGTCTGAACCCTCAGCTTGGTTGTGTTGTGTTGTGTCAGCACTCCAACCGCAGCCAAGGCACCATTAGGTACAGAGAAGACAAAAGCTTCTTGCAGCAAAGGTTCCCTGTGCATGCGCCGCTACAATGTTCCTCCTGTTAATGCCTTCCCTTCCAATTAAATCTGCAACTGTTAATTATTGTAATTATGAGAGTGAGCTGCCACCCCCATCCCTCCCTCGCCGGTGTGCGGAGACGCTACGGGAGCTGTTGTGTTGCTTCAGTGGCGCCTCGTCTCTGCTCCAGTGAAGCCCTAGCAGGGAATTGGATGTGGAGGGGGACTTGGTACACATGACAGGGGTGACGTGAGGGAGATTGCACGGTTCATCTTGGATAACTGGGCAAGCAAGTCACAGCCAATGGCCATGCATCCAGTCTAACTTATTAAATGATGTGTAAAGTACATGCTGGGAATAATTAGCACCAAATAACCTTTTTTTGCTACCTTGTTCGCAGGGTATCGCTCTACAAAAAAAAAGGTGGAGTATCATCTGCAGGTGTACAATAAAAGGATTCAGCTTGTCAAATGAAATGAGGGAGATGATATTCTCCCAGCAATCATTCACTGATTTGCTTTGAAAACGCTACAGTTATTTCCCTCCTTTCTTATGGTAATCTGAAACTCTATTCTTGCCATGCTCTTTGAGAGACACTTGCGATGGATCCAAAGTGATGTGTTGAGTATAAGGAGAGCTGAAAAAGAGTGGATGGCATGCCGGCTGCCTGTTAAGACTCTGCGTGTCTCAACATCCTCTTTGGCCTGCTTCTGTCACAAGCTGTTGTTTGGCCTGGACCTGATCTGCCCAGCCACTCTTTGCACTGCACTCTTCAGACCTTGCACTAACCTGCAACATCAGGCTCAAGACGCTTGCAGAAACAACGCTGTTGTTCAGGTGCGTGCAACATAAGACTGGAGGTGGATGTGTTTTTGCGCACTTTATCAGTCGTCACCAAGAGATGCTCTGAGAATCAGCACGTCTTATTCCGGTGGCATAACCTCAGTTGCCTCTTAGTCCTTACACGCTAGCACAGCTAGCAAAGGGTTCTCGCTTTATAATTTGGAGCTGCATTCTATTCTATAAAAGACACTGAAGGAAAGAGCAGTTCCTTCTGCTTCAGGCAATGCAGCCTTTTCGTGGATACACTGCAAAATCTAAATGATGGACTGTCAACTCTCTTACAGAAATGCCACTGCAAAGAATAATCTCTCTGGCAGTGGATCATGGTTGGCTGTATGCTACCAATGCTGTTTCTTTGTTTATGCAAGCATGTAGCCTTCACACACACACATGCAGACATGAGCGCATGAAAGTGCACAAATACACACACACACACACACACGTGCGACACACAAATACAGAAAACACACACAAAATGCTTCAAGCCTAAATCCTTTCTGTGGGAGCATACAGTGAAATATATGGGATTAATAACCTGAATAGCATTATTTTTCACCTCTAGCCTTTAAAATAATGCATGCTTGGCTTGGTGTCTGGATGAAGTTTTGCCTGCGTATTTTCCTGGTTATCGGTGTGTACAGGACCTGCTGTGTGACCTGGTTTTATGCAATCTCCATCTTCTAATTAGGAGGCAGCAGAAAGGCTGGAACGAGAAGAGGAGTGATTAGTTGCCTTTGGGTATTTCATAAGTGGCTTTCAGTGCCACATTTGCATTATTTGCTTGGGGTCTGAATAACAAATCAGCCTACCTTTGCAGCAAATTGAGGCTAGCAGCTAGACCATCAATACATGAAATATAAAATGAAACGGAAGAAAAGAAATAAGAAAGAAATGCTAACACAATACAGGGGTATAAAATGAAATATTGAAACACAGAACACAATAACTGTCTGGGACAATGTCAATTCCCAAGTCTACCTACAGCACAGAGATTAAACTATTCTATTAAGTGTATTCCCCTTTATGTTCGTCTTAGATATGGGATGTCTGTCTTAATACCACACAAGTGTTTCAGTCTTTGTGGCTCATTCTGTGACTAGCAGACCATGTGAACCATGTGAGCCCTACGTTGAAGCCCCATGCTGTATGTGTCCTGTAGGGTCAGTCAGTGTGCTGATCTGTAGCGGAGGTCCTGTCCACTCATTTGGCCGGTCTCCCCAACCGCTGCGTGCAGCCGCCACCGCCAGCCCTGGTCAGCCATCAGTATACCACTTGGCCGTTTGCCCATATCCAGTCTTAGAGGGCAGGAAACAAAGCGGGCACTCACACGTCCACACATAAACACACATATACACACACATGATCACAGCGAGTGACAGTGGCTCTTGTTTACCCAGCCCTCGCACCCTCCCTCACTCTCCTTTCATCCTCTCCCTCTAGTCTGTCATGTTGTGTGTCACTTCCCACAAATGTCAGTGCCACCATGGGACAGTGATTAATTTTGGTGTGCTTGGCAAAATGTCTTCAAGATGTTTGTTTGGGTTGTCTTTTCCCACCCCCGCTCCCCGCATGTCTTGGAGTCGTGGGTCGAGAGTGGCAAGCCCCCCCCTGCTGTCACAGCCTT
>JAVQJD010009426.1:0-21664 GCA_036023655.1 Nannoperca australis | reverse complement strand
TTTAATCGTCAATTTATTATTTGAATAACTAATCGTTTCAACATATGTGCAGTTGGAATTTAAAGGAGAATCAATTTTACACATTCAGTGTACTCAGAGTACAATAAAGACAGTACAGTGAACTCCAGATTAGCCTCATGGGAAATGTAGGATCCAGTGTTTTCGGAGCTTGAACATTTTCAGCTGACTTTTATTCCAGTGACGGTCTCTTTTACTTTTAGACACAGCGAGATATTACAAACTGATTTGTTAAGATCGGTATTATAAGTATTATATTAATAAATACATGTTTAACCTGTCCCTTTGAAGTAATGGGAAACGGTGTCCATGTGACTACTACAAAGGAAAACAAAACGTCAATCTGTTGCCTTGCTCCCAAATCGTCACGTATTCCATTTGATGTATTCAGCAGGGTCCCTCTGTTGAGGAGGATGATTCACAACTGTGCCATCACTTCTTCCCTCTCTCAGTCCCTCCTGTCAAACTCTGCCTCATACTGTCTGTCACTCCTGTTCCTTGATCCCCAGTGTGTTTTCAACAGGTCCCAGTCGTGAGTGGGTGCCTCCACATCCTGTCACTTAACTGGAACACCACTTATTTCTCCCCTGTGACAACTACGTCTTGCCTTCATTTCCCCCAAAACTGTACAGTAAAATCGTTATTTTAACTTCTTTCTACTTTCTAGGATTTTTACAGTGTCTGAATGCTGCACTATCGTACGGAGGCATCATTTTAAATAAGTCTAGGTTCCCCTTTCGTTCTGTAGACAATAACATTCTTATTATTCTCATTATTCTTATTATTTCTCTACAGAATTGCATTGCAATTACACCATGGTTTAAATAGGGAAATTGAATGGGAATCCTTAGCCACAGAGTCCTTCTGGGGAAGCTGTACTCCTTGTAACAATGAGTGGAAACTGATCTTATTGTTCCAAAGGGGGTTGTTACAATGGAGTTACTTTCAGAGTGAAAGTAATACAAGTAGTTCAAACGAAAAAGAAATAAATCCATGAATATCCGTTACTGATAGCCAGCATTAACTAAAAGCATTTACAATTAGAACAGTAGAGTTAGATCTGCATCTTCTGAGTGAATAGTAATCATCTATGTTGCAGTAACCAGTACTGTATTGTATTAACACTGGAAGCATGTTACTTGTGTGTCTTCACAGTAATACAGGGTAGCTTTAGTTAGTTAACTAATGACTGACATGAGTATGTACAGCGGTACAATGAATACACATGCCGTGTTCATTGTCATCACATGCCCGTTAGCCTGCTGCTGTTATTAAGCAGCACTAGCAAAGCTGTGCATCTAGTTTCCCTCTGTCACACCAGGTTGTTAGTGATAGTGGATGTGGACAGACATGCCATTTGTTTTATGTTGAGGCTTTTGTGCAGTCAATTCCTGCATGTAAACGGAAAGTTTAGGTTTTGTAACAGAACATGTGAAGGTCAGAGTTTTTATTTTATTTTAAATTGACCTCTATAAAGTACATGGAATACAGGTCCACGTCACTTCTGTCCAAAAGCCCCTTTACTAATATACAGTAATAGTTCTCATTTGCCAAGTTCATTCGCTGCATATGGTAAATTGTAATGGGTATCCATTTCTTGTGTCAGCTAATTCAAACTGCACTATCCCAGATATGGTTGGTTTGTTTTTATACAGGCACTCTCCCCGTTCATGCATTCACAGCCAAAGTAAAATGCTTTGCAAGCATTTCTCAGCTGATGATTTAAAGGTTTAACTGTAAAGAGGTAATATACAGGAATGTCATTATAGAGGTTGCTTGTGTTAAGTTTCAAAGGAATTACTTGGTAGAGTTTTGCACAAATATAAAAATATGACATTCTTTTACTGCAGAACAAGAGTCCAGTGAGCCGGGAGAAGGCAGCTGGGAGGGGGGCTCCAACTTGTACTTTTCATCCTTGAATGTGTTTTTTGCAGTCCTAGTTGTTTTTGTTGTAAATTGTCAGTCCTGCCTTCACATAACTTTTTTTTTCAATACAGAGAGATCAAGTTGAGGTAAATAAAATGTTTACTTTGAAGTTGAGATACAGCGAAATCTTTAGATTGGCTCACTTAAAACATGACATCTTCAAAGAATGTGATTCTGTGAGGATCGAAAAGGGCAGCAAGGATTTGATCCTCCACAAGTCACTAGTGGGGAGGAAGGGACTAACAGGAAGTGCATGGTAGACCCTCTCTACTAGGATAGTCTCAAAGGTAAAAGCAGTGATGTCTGTAAGACATAATGACAGGTTTAGTAATGGCTTTTAGCACATGGTTTGTTGATGTGTTGAGCCTCATGCTGACAAAATGGAAATGATGCGGGAAGAAGAGTCACTAAGGCAGTAAAAACCATAACATAACAGAATGGTCGAAAGGGGAAAATCTAAATAACACGAGGCTTCAGTCTGTGTTGGAGGTGCAAACTACACGGCCTTCAGAGGAGCTAGGGCAAAACGCTCTCTTCTACCTTTATCTTACACAACTAGTGTCTACAACCAGTACACTTGAGCTCATGTCCCAGTGCCGCACCCCTGGAACCCCTGAGTCAAATCCAAACATATTCCTACAGATCTGGTCATGAATGTATTCTTTTCAGTTTTGCTTCAGTATACCTTTATGATCAGAATAAGTGTTGTCTTCTAATTCTAAAATGCAGCTTTCACCTGGAAGCTTTGGTATTGGCCACATTGTTAAAGCCATGAAGATATGTTATGTCACAGGAAGTGCCACATGAAACATGTTAACACATTTGCAATCACATCACGGCAGGCTGCAGAAACAGGCTGATGTGCCAGTCCTCCTCCCCACGGCTTTGGCTGCAGATTTAGACTGGACCTAAGAGATGATTAATGTCATAGGAGTGTTTAGTGATGCCATAAAAAAGGGTGAGTTTCCATCCAAATATAACGCACATTTTAGCAGAATTTGGAAACTATTGACAAAAGAAAATGCAATTAATGAGTTTTTGTCACCTTTTGCTTTTTATTGTTTCATTTTGGGGGTTTCCGCCAAATTCTTTTTATGCGCAAATTGAAAATGCACATAAAAGCAAATGGATAGAAACCCACCTATTGTACCTTACAGTTGGAGGCCATATTAGCAGATGGACCACGTTAACAGGACCTGACTGATTCTGACCTCTGGACCTTCAAGATTGCAGCACAAGGAGATTTATTTGATTCTTTCAAAAACAGCTGGAAACTCATTTCCAGGAGGCAGCAGAGTCACTGCCTGGAGAGAAAGCGTACAATCATTTTGATGAAAAGCTAGACATAAACATCAAAAGAGGACTGCACAGATTATAGAATCTGTGTCCACAGCTTCTACTGTCATTTATTGCTTCTCTCAGGCATTCCTCACTCTTCCAGGAGCTCAAAAATTCCAGGTTGTCTTAAACCAAATAATGAATGTATTACAAGCGTTGTGCATGCTATTAGCTGATGGGCACCTGCTGACAGCACCTTGACTCTCCAGTATCTGCTGACTGCTCAAACTATCTCTATTCCTGCTATAGACCTTATTCACAACAGACATTTTCACTTGTTAATGATGGCTCAGTTCCACCATGTGTCCCAGTAAGCCGTGACAGTGAGCTAGCATGCACAATTCCAGGATACCCAGAAAATGATCAGTTACACTTGTGCCTTTACAGCTATTGCATGCCCAAATGTCTGCTGTGAAAAGGTCTACTGACCATCATCTCTGTCCACTCTCTCCACCTCTCCAGCCTTCTCTAGTTTTATCTCAACACACTCTTTCTGCAAGCTCTTTCTGAAATATGTCTGGTTCAGTATTTTGTTTTTCACAATGCTGAATGACATATGTCTACTGCATTGGGGTCGTTTTAGTGCACTCCCAGAAAATTCTCCTTCATGCTGTTAGGATTCATTTAGGAAGAATCATCCATTCACACAGCCCTCTTTTTCTCACAATAAAGCTGGATAAGAATTTGTAGCAACAAATGGTCCAAAGTCTTTGATGGGTTTATGACTGAAGCGAGAGACAGACTTGAAAAAGACAAACAGGATGTGTGTGTGAAGAAGAAACAACTGCAAAACAACAAGAGAAATCCGCATCTTTCATTTTTCCCATCTTCTTCCCTCTAAACATTTTCTGAATACTCGTCACCATCAGATGGGGCTCTACGTGACATATGGCCGTCCATAATTCAAGATGATTTGAGAACACGTTTCTGGGATTTACAGGGGCTGAGATGCTGTTTTTATGGTCATAAATCCAATTTGAAAACTGCAGCCTCCTGAGCTCTCGATGCCTCCAGAAATATTGTTAGGCTTCACATTGTTAATGTATACCCCTGTTAAAGAAGCCCAAAAGACTTGAGGAATAATGGTGAAGCTGTGATTTTGAGTATGACATTTCAGGAAAGGTAAAAGTGCTCTAGTTTACATGTTTTTTTGAAATGTTGACAATGTGTTATGACTATGGGGTTATGACAGAAAGGTTTTAGGGTTGGTAGAATGTGTATTTGAGACTGACAGGGATGTAATATCTGGGTGGCTGTGGCTCAGGGTTGGCAGTTCAGTCCTCAGCTCCTCCAGTTCACATGTCCAGGTATCCTTTGCTCCACTGCCATCTGTGTAAGAATGGGTGAATGAGACCAATGTGTAAAGCGATTAAGGTTGGAAAAAGCGACGCCCACTTTAATATTTCATATAATTAAAAGGACATGCTCTTCAAAAGTTCATATTTTAGACTAAAAATATATATTTTAGTTGAGCATCGCTCTTTAAAAATACTTTGCAGACTTCTTGAGAATGGAAATGGACAGGAGAGACACAAAGTTTAGCTGTAACATGATGGACTTTGATGACAACATTTAACTCATACAGTCAACAATGTTTGGTTTGTGCATTTTATACTTATTATTATTAAATGATCTTTGGATCAGAAAATCATGAGAATCACCTTCCATCCCATTCAGTCTGTACTAACATTACAGAGGTAGCATGGTGGCTCAGTTGTTAGTAATGTTCCCTCATGGCAAGAAGGTCCAGGGTTTGAATCTATCCACAATGGAAAGATTTGATAATCAGGTGAAGTGTTCTACAAGGTGTTGTCCGACTGCATCTAAAGGCCCCTGACTGCATCCTGCTGCCTCCTCGAACACTTTGTACAGGCAGAAACCTCCAGTACGCCTCGTTCATGGCAGACATAGAAGGAAAAGCACAGGTGATTTCAGACACTGTTAGACAGTCCGACAAGCACTTCAGTTGAAGCATATTTAGACCTTTATCCCACGAAGCCAAACTGGTCACATAATAACAATAGATGTTAACATTATCATCTGTGGCAAATTCACTGTGTGATACATGCAATATCCTTTCTCCACACCTTCAGGCTAATGACTTCCTTATGTGGCTTTTCGTGGCTTCACTTTTGACTCCTCTTTAAAGCATTTTTGTATTGGAAATTGCAATTGTGTATTGGCTTTATTGTGTTTTTAAAGTGTCACTTTCATCAGCTGAACACCTGCATCCATGAAAGGCATCACTGAGCTTATTTAAATTTAATAAATCATACACTGCGTATCCAAGGACCAAGACACAATTTTCTACCAAACTAGATTTGAAAGAACACCTATAGTCTGTTTCTTTTGCCCTGTATTGAACATTTTATCCCCTTGGTGGTCTGAAGCCTGGTTTCATTGTTCATGTAGAGGCTCTCATTTCCAAGCATGCCTTGTGGTTTTGGCAAAGCACAACCATAGCAACATCTAAGTAATAAAAGGGCAAATAAAACCTGTGAGAATACAGATTTCGTGAAATAATTTACACATGCTACAGGCAGAGGGGCCTCCTGATACACATTACCTCTGCATGACTTGTATTGACGTCAAGGATGTAATGTACTGGTATGTGGTGGCTCTAATTCTGTGTTGTGTGTACAAGGACCACATTTCCTAGAATTATATTGCAGCATTTTATTGCAAATGCATTTTTTTTACAACTTGGGACACTGAACATTTCAACAGTTGTATTCCCATAAAACTATATATTTACAACATGTTAGCTTTCAGTCTCAGGCCAAAGGTGTTTGTTTTTCTTCCAGTTAAGTCCCTCTCAAAGTCTCTTATTAGCTTCAAATGAAGATTACACAGATTAGATTATTACAGATATTACACATTTTCTTTCTCAGAATTACCAGGAATATTTGACAATGAAAATGTTTTTTTCATTTCAATAGCCGCTGTCAAGATTTGTACTGGATTATATATGCATGTAGTATTTAGACTAAATGATTAATAGTGAGGATAATTGGCAGGTTAATCCATAATGACAATAATTATTAGTTGCAGTCATAGTGACCTGTACCGTTCAAAGTAAAAGAGTATGATTAGAATTTTGCAGCAATTGATGTCCAGTTCATAATTTAAAGCAACAATATACCCACTGCTACACTACTACAGTGTCGAAAGTAAAGGCCTGATGGAAAAAACAAGCAAGAAAAAAGGGAAAGAAAAGGAAATGAAAGTGACGGGAGGAAATAGAGATGAAAAGCAACAACAAAAAAAGGAAGGTATGAAGACGCAAAGAAAACTAATGTATGCACAAAAAGGGAATGATGATGATAAAGAAAGGGAAGACTAGCAAGTCAGGGAAAGGATAGGAAAGAAATCATCCATGTCAAAAAATCTAAATAAGACAATGAACCGGGGGAGACTGGATAGGAAATGAATGATGAAAGAGGAGAGGATATAAATATAAATGATGGTAAAGTGAATCAAGGAAAAGTTGAATGATTAGGTTGGAGGGTCCGTACTCGGGACTGGCCACCCACAATGCTTCACAAGCTCTGCATCGTTACAGGGTCTTCATTGGAATCCAAATCAGCGATGGGCAGAATTGGACACACAGCCCAGTGGCCATGAAGAGAAATCCAATCACATCAGAAATCATTAGAGCAGATTGTTCCTGGAGCGTGGTTCTGCAGAGAAGTGTGTGTTCTTCTGAATATTATCACACGTGGCCGGGATTTAGACACTATATACACACTGATGAAGAACATTGTGTCCATATAGTCTATTACATTCAGGCAGTTAGGACCAGTTAGGAGAGGGGAAATGAGAATGTCAGCCCAAGTGGTTTATGGGTAAATAAACAAGAATGACATTCAAATGAGAGAGCGAGTTCTGAACTCTGTGTTGTGTGCACCCTATTAGATTCATAATAAGCAAACAATTGTGAGTCAGAGGCTTTTTATTGGTGATTGCTGATGCTTGTAACACTCAACCAGTGGCCTTTATCTTACTAAATTCTATTATTTGTTCACTCCAGTGCACAAGGATGAATATAATTGCATTAGCCTTTCATTAAAAGTAACTCTCAAAGTGAAACTAGCTGGGTTCAAAGGGGCAAGAAGCCGCACAACCCTTGTTTTTTATTTCTCTGCTGCTCCTAACTTGGCTATAAAGGACCCAGACATTTAACATTTGGTGCAAGGCTTTGTTTGTATTCAACAATATCCCAGCAGCCGTTACATTCATGACTCACTGTTAGTGGCTCACTCGTCAACAACAGCCAATCACATTCATAGAGCTATACAACAAACACATTATAACCTGACTCTGCTGATACTCTTTCCTGTTAATCTCATCTTTGCTGCACCTCATTTCCTGCCACCGCTCCCTCCACCACACCACCCTACTCCTTCTTTGCTATTCCCTTGAATTCCCTAAGATTTTACATTCAGGTGTGTGTTTATTAAGGGGGGAATTAGGTGTTACTAATAACATTAATGACAGCTCAGCTCCATCAAGTGCCCCAGGAAGCCATGACAGTGAGTCAGCATGCACAATACCAAGAAACTGCAACCTAAATGGAATGAATGGAGTGTCTGCTGTGTAAGACGTCCACTAAGAGTTTCTTCCTGGATGCAAGGAACATAGGCCAATGTTCAGTCAGAATTATGAGGACAATATCTCAAATGTTGTATCTCTTTTTATCTCTGGCGATGTTCTGGTGTTCTGTAAAGTGCAACTTCTGCTTAGAAAATGGTAAAGCACATGCATTTTCTTTGGTTGCAGATCATACAACAGCAAGCTAACAACCAGCTAATGTTAAACTAAGGAAAACTGCGGAGCACCTTTCCACTGCATACAGTGATTTCCTTGCTCTTTTCAAACTAACACAAAATCACCTGACCTCAAATTTCCATTTACTCAAAGACTACAGAAGCAATGCCATGATCCAGCTTGGCTTTCAAAGTGAGATTAATTTGGCTCGTCGGCTGCAGTGCCTGGCAAATGCTTTAAAAGCATGTTAGCTGATTGATATTGCTGCCTATCCTCGCCTGAGTAACATATCTGGCAAACACTAACGCTCCCTGATGCTGGGTTGAACACCGGTGCTGCACATTGTTATGTCTCAGGTTTCGAGCTATCACCTTCCACCTACTGATGGATGGGAAGCTGGCAGCATCAAGGAGGTTCATTGGACAGTTAGTGGCTAAATATAGCAGCTAGGCTACATATGGAAATCCAAAACTAGGCCAGTGTGTCTCTATGTCACCATATACTGGCAGAATATTGAGTTATAACTGACGGGTTTGATGTATTTAGAGGTCTGTGTGGTTATTTAACATGATTTATGATGAACACAGTGGATCACTGTGCGTAAAGGCTCCAAGCTATGCAGCACTTTAACTTGGAGGCTGCAGATTTATCAAGTCTGTCCGGCTGCCTTCAGATGGCTGCAGGGATTTAATTAACTGATTAACTTTAATTAACCTGCCTTTGGAATCATGAGCAACTGTAACTAGAAGATTAAGCACTTGCACAGCTTGAAAGTGAAAGACTGAAATGAAAATACACCATTGTATGCTTTTAGGATCATGTTGGAAGGACATCTTTTTGTTTGTTTAGGAAAGAAAACACTACAATGGTAAAGAGGTGTTGTACACAAGCAGGTCCAGTAAATGTTTTTTACAGACTGATAAAGAATAAAGATGACAAGCAATGTGACAATTTCTAACTGGCCGAGTAACGTTAACTAACCAAGCCCATGTTTATTTAAAGAAATATTTTAATATATTTGACCAAATCTGTCTGTGGACAATCAGGATGAAATTCTCATGGGTTTGATCATGTTGACAAATCCTGCTTTAAAATAAAACTAAGCATCCATATTGTCTTAGTGCTGTACGTAGAGCTGCATAAACGTTCAGTCAAGAAGCTCAATTTTAGTTTTAATAAAAAAAATAGTGAATAAACAACAATATAACATTGTTAAAAACACAGTCCTTATGAAGTGGCTGGATCTTTAGTTTCTGGCGTTGTGACATTGTCAGTGGGATTTTGAATAAGGTTTTCAAACTTCTAGGACAGAACCCGAGTTCCAGGTTTCACTCTCTTTACCAGGGGTTTTCAAAACCTCTAAGATTTGCAGTGTTTGTGTGTTTTGAGGTAAATGCAGTGAACTTCAGGCGGCGCTGGAAAGAGACCAGAGACTTAACAGGCAGGAGCAGGAGCTGAGACCAAGACAAGTCCAAGTCGAAACAACAAAACACCTCAGCACTGGACTTGAGTCTGAGACCAGACTTGAGTATTACAACCCTAGATGATGTCGTATCACATCCACTAATGCAAACTGGAATAAAAGAAAAACTAATGCTGATGTCAGTGCAAATACTTGAGGACTAATATATATATGAGGGGAATCTTGTCACAATGGTTCCTTTGTTTCCTGCAATACTAGAAGCAGTGGTAACCATGGTGACGTTAGCATGAGTTTCTGTGTTCAGCGGCTACTAGTCTGTTCTGTTGAAGAAAAATCACTATTTCTATTTCTCCTTCTGTCTGTGTTTACGGGATTATTGAATTTCTTGGTAGTTCTGTATTCATCAGCAATGACACAATACTGGCACTGCTATTGTGAGCCAAACTGCATCTTGGGGGCTTTGAGAGGGTGTGCAACAGAGATCTCATGAAGCGGAGTAAACAGACAGAAATGCGAGAAAATAAAGAACCTGTGAATGAGGAGCAGATTTCTTATTGTAAGGTATAAATCTCCAATCCAAAAAGGTGAAATCACTAATACTTACTGAAGTGTATAGAAATAGTGTTCAGATAACTCACTGAAATGTGTAAACACTGGTTAGAACATTTTGTAAATATTGTTACGCTGAGCAAATCTAAAAGGCTGCACTTACCAATATGTTTTTATTTCCTGCTCTGCGAAGCCTTTTGGGGTATTTGGCCCAGAATGTTAATGTTTTGGTTCGGTCCATCAGCTTTCACTAACCTCGTTTCCTGTTGCAGCAGGCAGTAGTTTTCTGTGAGAAAGCTCTAATAAACCTCCGGTACACTACCTGCTCAGCACCCAGTGGCAGACAGACAAAGCTAAAGAACCAGATATTTCCCTCAGGAGTTGGTTGAGACCAAAACTAATTAAAAGGGTAGAATACTGGACAGGTACACAACTCAAAATCAATGCTCCAAGTCGCCAAAACTAAATGACTGCAGATTTGATTGAGAATTCAAAGAAATTGATGCTGTTATTTAAACAGCCATGGAAGCCCGTATATGCTTCATGTCATGGATGATTGATTGTAACATTTGACTCCCTCTCATCATATTTCAGATATTCCTTCCTCTTCCTCTTCCTCTCTATTTCTGGACACTTTTTAAAATTGTATTGAACTGTATTTAATTGTCTTTTTGTCCTTAGTTTTAATACTCTTCTATAATTATTGGAAAATGCACCAAACTGTCAGCATATTCATCTTTATATACTCAAGAGTTTTTTAGGTCTCCACTTTTCTGAAACAGAAGTGACAGTTACACTTTGTCTGTGTTATGGGAGCCCAAAGGGGACAATATTAAAATGATGTAAACCTCAAAATGAAAACGTAATGAATTGAAATAATAATGCAATAATACATTGTACTTGCAAAGGACCAATGTCTTAGAACAGAACTTACTAACAGAAAGACCAGCCCAAGGTGGACAACAACGCTGAGTAGCAGCTGTGGGATTTGAACCCACACCTGAGCATTTGAGCAACATAAGCCGCTCAGTATGTAGCCTTGTTGGCTGAAAAGTCATCACGTAGCAGAGGACTGTTTCAATCCATCAACTCAGCAGGGTTTCTTATCTGTCTGGCCATTGGAGGCACAAGCTGAGACAACCAGAGTTTATCAAAGGAAGACCAGATAAGCAACATTGGAAATCATTGCACCATCATGTACACTAATGTGTCGGAAAGCTTACCTTTCCACGAGGACTGCAGTTCACACATTTGTGCTGTGGCATTAAGGGGACACACATGAGATCTCTCTCTTTCAGACTGTCTGGCTGTAGATACAGTTCTGTTGGAACATCCCCTGCCATTGAACAGCAGCTGAAAGAAGACACTAAACACGACATGGACAATGACAATACAGTAAAAATTCAAGAACATTGTAATAATTGGACACATTTTGAACTTGATGTTATGTAAGGCAATCCTTAAGTATTCTTCTAGTGTCTTCTCCCACAGTGGCTCCCGACACTTGGGGCTTGGCACCTTACAACCCCATAAGAGGTCACAAGACAAGTTTTAGGGGTCGAGAGATGATTAAGAGGCTTAAAAAGTTGAATAATACTACACATTTATGTGAATCAGATCATGTGATCATGTTTATGATTCATCAACCCCAGTGGATCCTGAACCTCATGCAGTTCCAGGCTTCTGATTAGAGCTCTGACTGGGTCTGGGGAATGGTGCATCCAGGGGAGCTGACATTCCTCCATCTCTCCCACTCACTCTCTTTCCTACACATATGCACTTTTTCCTCTTCAATGTAATGGGCTACTGACACATGCATGCATTCCCCTAACCCCTGAGCTCCCCCTTATCTCAGTACCTCTGTGTCTCTTTAATAGTGAGGAGGGAGGTCTCAAGACTGCAGGAAGACTTAATAACACTGCATGAATGCTTTTGTGTGTCTACTTCTGTGAGGGACACAGAAAGAGAGAGGAGAAAATATGGTAAAAATGAAAGAAAGCAAAAAACAATGTACCAGCCGTTTTTAGGCTTCTGGGGTTTACTCCCGCTGGAAATATCCACCCATACTACTAACAGCACTTATGCATGTGGTGCTGCTACTGCAAGGAACGTGTCCACCAAATGGTTTACTTGTTAGGACCCAGTCATGTTTTTTTTTACATGTGTTGTTTTCATAGTTTTGTCATAATTCATATAGTAACCAGTACTACAAGAGATTACAATTTGAAATTCAGTAACTACCTCAAAGTTTTCAGTTTCGGGGTCAGTTCGTCCACTGTTTGAACAGGAGTTAGATGGTGGGTTAATATCAGTTTGGTTCCTGTGTGCTTAGTGGACAGATGCTAGCTTCATGCATGGGCTGGAGGCAAGGAGGCAAGCTAGCATGTACCAAAAGAGGGGAAATGCTCCAGTATTGTTTTATTTACAGCACGTGTGTCCTGGCTTGGTAACATTATCCAATGCTAATCCTTTGAGTACCCCCAAAACCGACTAATTGCTAAACCACCGTAATGTCCCATTAAATAGTTTTTATTATGTAACGTGTAGGTGTGGGAGTTTTGAGTTGTTACTGGGCCAAGTAATGAAATTAAAGTAATGAGTAATGTAACGTATCACTCTTGTTGTTGAGTAAAGTGATGTGATTATGTTCCAGATGACTGGGATCTTGCCCTCCCCTGGTTGAGATAACATTCTGCTCAACAACATCTGTGAGATCTGGGAAGGAGTGCACTGGCAACCACACAAGTGAATCTTCAGCCGTGCTAGCAACATGGCTCAAGTGAAGGCAAAGTTGGTTGGTCTGTCAGCCGGTCCACTCCTTCCAGTTAGAAATATCTCAACAACTATTAGCACAGACAATCGTGGTCTCCAGAGGATGAATCCTACTGACTTTGGTGACCCCCTTTTTTCTCTAATGGCAGTAGATTGACACTGTTGGTCTTTACTAAATTATTGGAAACATTTTTGGATGGATTGCTGATAAATTTAGTACAGATACCCAGTTGTACCCAGAGGCACACCTTATGACTGTGGTGATCCTCTTTAGCACCACCAGCAGGTCCACGTTTTCACAGGGTGAACAGCAAAACAAAGACATATATACATTGGTTTATTGCTATCAGCCATCAGTGTATTCTCGGCCCTCTGTGAAATACCTATTTTGTTTGTGATCGTGGCTCTGGGTATGTGTCCATGTCACTTTGTTATAAATGTGAAACCCCAGTGCCTTAGAGATTTCTTGTGTGTGTGTGTCATATACTGGTGAGACTCCGTTCTGTCACTCAAACAAATCTCAGTGTATCTCATAAACTGTCTCCTTCTTTCAATATACACAAACTCCTTTGCTTTGACAGCTCAACAATGGCCGCGATGCAAGACGCTGGACAGCTCTGTCTGCAGCCATTACCCACAGGTACCTCTGAATTTTTAATGGACCCCCCCCCTTCTCTCTCTCTCCCTCTGTCATAGCAATAACAATAATTGATTTCTGCTTTAACACCACTGAAAGCTTTTCCCCTTTTACTGCAAATTCACACATTTCAATTAGCTTAGCAGAGAATGGTTTTTACCTTGCTGAAATGCATAATAGAACTGTGTGTGTGTGTGTGTGTGTGTGTGTGTGTGTGTGTGTGTGTGTAAGCCAGAGAGAGAGAGGGGACATGGGTGATGACATTAGTTGGCTGTTAATTAGACATTTACCCAGTATGGACACTGCAGGGGGAATCCAGTAGTTATAAACACAGCTGTATCTCAGTGGAACCATAAAATTCAAGTTTTGACTTTGTGATCAGCCATTGCATCTTGGGAGGGGATAAAGTTGTAATCCTCGAGTCCCTCTTATCAAGCTAAACAAACCCTTTGAAGCCCAGACGGTTTTTGCTCAATTTCAGTCCCTTTACAGGCTTTTGCCATCTTCATCACGTTTTAGTTAGGCTACTCAGAAATGTGACACTTCATCAGGTGCATGTCCCGTTTATTTGACAAAGGACACAAAATATAATGATTTCAAGTGTGTTTTGCTGCCTTGTTGGCGTCACTTGACTGTTGGCATCAAAGTGGTGGAGTGGACTTCATAATCTAGAACTGAGTGTTAATGATGTGGGCTACTACAAACTATTGCTATTATCTCCCAATACAACCCATAAAGCATAAATCTGTCAAGATGCTTTGTTTCTTCTAAGCAAAAGTGCCATTCCACCTACTCAAGCAGATTTTATGTTGCTTATTATGACAGTTGGAGTGGAGAGACGGGCAAATGAGCTGAGAGAAGGCTGCAGCACCACGTCTTCATCCAAATTTCAATCACTCCCAGGAGGTGCCTTGGGAGTGTGGGCATTACCAGATTGAGTAACAAAAAATACCTAATGAAAAGCCAAACATGCCTGTTCACACTGTAAGTGATGGTTCTTCTTCATGTCAGTAAGAACATCTCTATGAATGTTCGGCTCTCAGAATGTGATTTGTTACTAACCAACACCTTGCCATTTATTCATGCCAGCAAAATGTTTAGTGTAGGGTTTGACGTGTGAATCAGACTTGGTTGTTCAATACGAATATTCGTTCCTTATTTCTGTATAGACTATCGAGCAACGCCTTATTGAATTGCCAGACAAGTTAGCCATCTCCCCTAATGCATGCGAACTACGATAACAACAGAATGTCATCTTCCACAATTAACCGTGTTATATGTTATGTTGTGCTGCAGAGATTCGAGCAAATAAACTTGTATTTAACTCCCAACGCTGAATGTATGCAGCTCTACAGCTGAGGTGTCAGTCAGAGACACAAATATAAGGACTGCTTCTATACTTTCCACACTTGTATAAGTATATAGATATGAATATTTCATTTGCTCACTCACACACTTATCCTCAGGGAGGGCCACCCTCTCTCTCTCTCTCACACACACACACACACACACACACACACACACACACTCCGTCACATCTCTGCATGTGTTTTGAACCTGTGATGGATTGAGTCCCTCATGGGTTCAAAATATGGGATTCACCCCTTTCTAAAGCATCAGCACTTCAATAAGACCTGTATGTGTGTGCATGTGTGTGTGGGAGGAGGTCTTTCATGATCCCTGCGTGTGCGTGTGTGTGTGTGAGAGAGTGAGTGAGTGGGGGGAGATATAGAGAAAATGTCTGTGTAATGAGGTGGAAATAACTGTCTTTCAAGATACTTCCCTCTGACAAAGCTTTGAAGACGAGTCTTTTTAACTTAACACAGTGAGGTTTAGATCACAGCCACGTACACACACTCATACAGGCACATACCCTATATAACGCAATAGGTGGGATCAAAACAACAACAACAAGCGAGCAAGCAGGTGAACAAAATTTGACATCATTTTATTAGACAGAGATTTAGGCTGTGCCACAGAGAGCAATAAAAAGAGTCACTAAAAAGGGAAAGGAAAGGAAAGTTAGGCAAACACAGAGAAGAAGCTAAAGCTAATGAAAATCTAAGGTGTGTAAAGAAAGAACATGAAAGCCGAGCAATAGCACGTTCGAAAAAGACTGCAGGAGGACAGGCACTGAAATAAATGCTGCAACACTCGTACTTTCAACTCACTATGTTTGTGGAGTTAGTTGGAAAGTGACAAGAAACAGACAACAAAAGAATTGTGGTTGTGGTATGCAAAGACTTAAGCATGCTTTATATTTAGTGATTAAAAGTTGTAAAGAAAAAACATTTGCTGCTTCTGCAACAGTCAGATAACCTGAACCAGCCCAGTGTCCCCTGGAAATACATTCACTTTGGAGGATTAAGCACCTTACGACTGTGTTTGATGCCAATGTTCAGTGCCAGAGCAGGAGGTAGTTTGTAGGCACTCCCAAGGTGAAGGGTAAGGGTGCAGGTGACCAAAGTGTGCATCCAGTAACAGACCTGGATGGTAAAGATACGTTCACACTCAGAACATGACACAAGTCAAGACAGTTACCTTGAGAATGCACAGTTGGTTGAACCAGCATGAACAATAAAATACACATCGAACAGCAGACTTTGACTGCCATGAGGCATCCGTGCTTGCTTGGTTTTCAGGCACTTCTTATTTAGTTTCGCAGTCGTAATTAAGCGCTTCTTTACAAGTTAAAAACGTGTGATTACCTGAATTTTTAGGAGAATCTTTTAAAACAGAAAGCACAAGCTTTCCTTAACCACACCCGAGTGTTTGGTTTGGCTTTTCTTAACCATGCCATAAAAGAACTTGCACACTCATTATTCCCCCATGTAGGTGATTCCAGTAGATTCCCCATTGATCTGATGGAGAGCGGCAACATTTCATCCATCCACCACATGATCGGTTCTTTGATGCTTGTAGACAGCTGTCCACAGTAGACATTGTAGGACTACAGCCATCCTCCACTGAGAGCTTGTCTTTGGTGGGGTGTATTTTCATTTGTTACACTCCTCGTTACTGGGGCATAAGTAATATCATTTCAGACCACAACACTGGCATGTGAAGATATTTCCATTAACTTTTTTTATTTCTGCACCAGCTAGGGAGAGAAATATTACAAGTCACTACTACATGAGTGCAGTGACCTCGCATGATTCCCAGCAGAGATCCACCTGTGTTTTTTATGTTTTTCTGTGAACACGCAATGGAAGAATATGACCTTCAACCGAGAGGATGTCGTCTTACTTCATACATCGAGATGGGTTTAGTTTTGAAAATAACATTGATTTCTAAGCTGGTCTATTAAAGTGTAATACATGTCTAAGCTGTCCAGCTGAAAAACAATGCATTTCTAAGCGTCGTGTTGACAGCTTTTTCTGATCAAACAGTGATGGATTACCATCATTGTTTGGTGTCTGAGAAAACAGATAAAATGCCACTGGTCAGAGGAACGTGGGAGACATGATGTCATGCTGACACGAGTTAGGCATCATCCGTATAATACAAGATCACACGTCATCTCCTCAGCTGTCCGATGCTTTCTCTCTCTCTTGGTCTCATTCACTTAGTTGACTCAAATTTTGAGTTGGGTTTGCTGTCATCAAACACACACACACACACACACACACACACACAGCCTGCATTCTTATTAGTCTGTCTCTTCACTTCAATCAAATGAGGGCGAAGCGCTTTCCTCATCGTCAGTGTTGAAACATGATCACACTGGAACATAAACCAAGACACACACACACACACATGCATGCACGCACGCACACATCAGTCATCCATTAACAAAGCCACATTAAACAAGAGGATCAAGGAGGCCCTAAATATTTAACCCTCCATTAGAAATACTGTGTTTTGCCCCCACACTCAGACCCCCCCCCACCCCTTGCAGATGTGGCGAGTGAGCAGCAATTTGTTGTTGTTGTTTCCAGGTTGATGAAAAGTCAATGGGGACGTGGAGGCAGCGGAGGGTGAGGGGCGCCTTTAATTTCACCCCATTGCTCGTCTCATGCGCCAAGGGTGCAGCCGGAGCTTAATTAGAATGCGTTTTAAATATTGATGGGGGCCGGTTGTCCCTACTGTAAGGCAGCACAGGGAAACTGGAGCGCAGGAGGGGAAACTTGATGAGAGCAAATACACACTCTGACAGCTCTGAACTGACTGGCTGATTCATTAATTAAAATAAGACGGATAGCTGATGGTTAGACCATCAGATAGATAGATAGATAGATAGTCTCCCCTTGTAAAAAGGAGGCTGGAGGAGAGCGAATCATTGGAGACGCTTTTCACCTGGGATGTTGTTATGACCCAGCATGCTAGGGGAAGAGGCAGCAACATAAATGTAGGTGGATTAAAAGAAATAATTATTTATTTATGAAGAACTTGCATTATTGATACACAAAAAGGTGAAAATGAGCCTTTTGGTGTGATTCAAATTAAGAAAGATATGTGTAACCAACAGGTCTGTGTATCTTTTGGTCATTTGATTTTCCTTTCAGAGACGCGTATTAAAAACAGTTTTGTTCTGGGGGAGCCACAGCTAACTCAACCTAAAAGAAGCAAATCTCACTACCTCATTTTACCTGAAAAAACAGCACCACGGCTTTAAGTTGTTTTAAACAAGGACAGTCTGAACATGTGTGCAATCAGTTGTGTAAACTATACCTGTCCCAGTCCTCAGGGAGTAACGAGTGCCTCGGTTCTAATTCACTAAAGCCTGAACAACGTTTAACAGCCATTGAAGTGACACAACAACCAGAGGCACAGTTTGAGGGCTCATCACTTGAAATCCCACCCCTGCGTCAGCTGGCCAGGAATTTCACAGGTGTTCCCTGAATAGCCTCCTCGGATTGCTGGACCAATCAGGATCTTCAGCTCAAGCTTTATTTAAATGTCTTGATACTGAAATGATGAGGCGTTTGGTATTCTATATTTTACTGTTGTACTTACACTATAGAAAGATCACACCTAGAATAGTCTCTCAATACTTTCTGACATCCCGACCCCACCTCCTGATATTTGGAAAATCAGGCGGAAATTTCCTGGGCACTATTTCCAGTAGCGGATTGAGTCAGAATAAACTACAGTGTGTGTGTGTGTGTGTGTGTGTGTGTGTGTGTGAAGAACATGTCACCCAGTGCAATGGTGAATCATTGATGTGTTTTAATAATAATAATATGGCACAAAGGAATAAGATATTTCATGCTTTGGATACAAACAAATCAATTTATTGAAAAAACAAATCACCAGCCAAATCCTTTAAATAGCAAACTAAACCAAAACAATATTGTTATATTGACCCATTTAAGCATTTTTTCATTGGCCTTTACAATAATTATTCATATATCTGTTTCCTGCTCTGCCACATCTAAGGTTAATGTTTAAATTGAACTCAAACACATTGGTTATGTTTGGCCAGGGTTAAAGTTACCTGGCTGTTGGGAAGACGCAGGATGTGAGCCACAGTTTCTGGTGTAGACGTTACATTTAGAAGTTACTTTAAACAATCCACTGTTACATCTGGACCTTCTCCCTAACAGGTTCTCAGGAGCTATAACAACGTAGCGCTACTTCCCCCTTTGCTTCTGACAGACCACAGTCCTACCTATGACAGGTTGCTTGCCAAGAAAACGTAGGTTGTTTAAAGTGTTTGAACAAATGACCAGTGCTGTCATGTTCCTGGTGACGAGTCTTTACTTCAGAATAAAGAGCAAATTGGGGTCATATAAACATACTCAACATACTTTTGCAGCACTCCATCTTTCTGTGGCCTTCGAGCATTTTTGGAGCTTTAAATTTATAAATCAGCATATTTTCTTGACCAACAAGCATCAGTCAAATGGTTGTAGTGTTCCTGTGTTGCTTTCATGGGATTCTTTAGAAACTCTAATTTAAATATAAACACAGCAGTTTAGCCAATGTCATATGGGAGCAACATTCACAGGAAGTAAAGGAGGCTGTGAAAACTTCCAGACCACTCAATGTCACAACTGTTATGTAGAAATAAAGTTTTCCTCTAATGTGCCAGAGGAAAAGAACTGGAAAGAATAGTTTGGGTTAAAGAAAAGAGGATAACATATACACATGGACACAGAGAAAGAGCAAAGGAAGGGCCACTGCAGATAAACATAAGAGCACAGCAATAAATTGTTTTCCTATTAAATTACTATAAAGATGTCATGCCCATAAATGAGTTAAAAGTGCAGTCCAGGCACTGAAAGGGTGAGAAACAAAATCAAATTCTAAAGAAAGGTTTGGACTGACGCCAAGGTGGAGAAGTAGAGAGGGAAAGAGAACGGGGGGGGGGGGGTTGACAAGTGACAGGAAGAGAAAGAGAACAGAGGATAACAGAGGATGAGGGATATAAAGTGAAGGACAGAGGAAGAGAGGATAAAATCTATAAAACTGGAAGAGAATTAACTGGGAAAGAAAAGACTATGAAGGCCAGAGAGGGAAATAGTGCCAATTCCATTTTAGAGAGATAGATATATTTTTATGTGAAAGGTAAAATTAGTTCAGTTTCCAATACAGGGAGTTGTGACACAGTGCGTAGGGTCAGCCACGTCCCAGCACCACTGGAGCAGAGAGAAGTTAAAGAAGCAGTGAGACTTCGGTCATCTGCAGTTTTCTCATTGTCTGGAGGATCAGGCCGGGACGCTGTCCGGAGCTGCCCGTCACACATCGTGTAGCACACAACAGGAGATGCTGTCCGTGTCAGACAACTCTCAGTCCAGTCTCAGTCCGGTTTCTGCACAACTGATTCAGGCATTTGTACTCGTACTTAGCTCGTGCTGGTGTCCAGAGAAGTTCAGGGTAGCACTGCGTTTGTGAGTATGTTTCAACACAAAACCAGCTGTGATATTAGGTGAAGATGAAACTTGAATGACTCCCGAAGGGAAATCGAGGGGGTCTGAAGTAAAGTGTGACCCTACAGCATTAGTGTAACCCATAAAAACAATGGCCAAAACTATGGAAACACAATCCAAGTTGTGATAAACAGGAACACCTGCTGCAAATAGTATTAAAGTTCCAGTGATTAATTTCACTTCAAATCCTGAAATCAAAGCCTCTGCTGCTTCATCACCAAAGCAGCCAGACAGATAACTTGATATTTCATGATGTTCAAACTCACTTCTGAGTTCAGGTGCAATTAAAATGAATAATTTGTCTGGCTGGTCGTGTCAGATGTGTCTCTGAAGCTAATAACGTCTTCAGCAGCAACTTTGTTTGCACCTCAAGCAAGCACTAAAACTTTTCTTGTGGTACTGAAGAAACTTTATGGAGATGTGATACATCATCATTTGCATAAAAACGATTGGATGGAAGCCTGGATATTCTCACAGCCCCTGGTAGTGTTGAGTTTATAGTTTTGAAGTAGCAAAGAATTTGCCAAATAATTCCAACGTTCAGGTGTATGATGATGCAAAGTCGTTCAGATGGATGAAATAATGGAAAAGCCAACAACAGGACGACAGCAGAGATGCTGTTCAGACACGAGTCCAAATGAGTTTTACAGAGGGAGCTGAAGCAATCATTGCTGAAGCATGTCTGTAATTTCCTAATCTGCCATCTGATGACTCTTTGACTCTGCACCAGAAACCTTTTCTGCTTTGTTTGGGTCTACCTTCTGTACAATGCCCGGTACAAGTAAAAGGATAATAGCTACAGAAGACATTCCAAAATTTAAGCAATTACTTTTATGATTGTGCTAAAAACGAATCTTGTTCCAATAGAGTTTAACAAAGAAAACCATAAAAACTGAGGACTGAAAGAAGACGGCGAGCTGTCCGGAGACAACAGGATACAGATGGGAGCGAGGACATCAAAGTGGAGGAGACACATGGAGGAATAATAAAATCAGATGTTGACATTTGGAGAGTAGAGAAGTGGTGATGGGGAAAGAGACAGTCCAGAGGAAGAAAAAAAGTGATGGCGAAGGTTCAGAAAAAGATTGAACAGAGAATCAGATGAATGTGGAAAACTAATTCCTGAGCAAGAAAGGAAGAAAACTTTTGAAAGGAGGGCAAAGAAAAAGAAAGAACACTTTAAAGGTGAAGGCTGTGGCCTTGACTAATCGTCCATACGGCTCGGTGGCAGCCGAACCACAGGGAGCCACTTTGTGTGTGTGTGTGTGTGTGTGTGTGTGTGTGTGTGTGTGTGTGTGTGTGTGTGTGTGTGTGTGTGTGTGTGTGTGTGTGTGTGTGTGTGTGTGTGTGTGTGTGTGTGTG
>JAVQJD010009418.1:0-19111 GCA_036023655.1 Nannoperca australis | reverse complement strand
ACACACACACACACACACACACACACACACACACACACACCCACACACAGCCAATTACAAAGGTGTGTCAAATCCTTGCCATTTGTGATTGGTAATGTTAATACGTAGCTGCATGGAGGAGGTCCATGGACATTTTCTGTTTAATTCATCAGCATTTAGCAATGAATAGCAAGTCAGGAGCTGGATGTGAAGAACAAATACGGCTACAACAATGCCACATATGAGCCACTTCCCTTTTAATCATTTTGATGGCACTGTTGTGAGCATCATGGGACACAACTTCTTTGTCTAACAGGACGTAATCGACGGGTAAATCTTGAAATAAACCAGCCCGTTTCCTCATTTTAGCCACCAACAACAATTCCATCGTTACAAGCTATTTGCTTTGTGGAAAAATTGCAACGATATATAGAGTATATTTCTCATTGTGATATCGGTGAGAACTGAACTCTCATCATTATTGTGTATGCGTGTTGACTTGTTGTGTCCTCCTCACCTGGCCCAATGGCTGTGGAGCCGCTGTTGCTTTGCAGACTACCATTCCTGAGGAGCGACGGGGACTTCTGAATCCCACCGCTGACCCCCATGACCCCCAGCCCCCTCTCTCCAACTCCTCCCACTCCCACGCCTAATCCACTGCTGGAAACTAAGCCCGGCCGGCCTGACAGCGTCGAGGATGAAGAGGAGGAAGGGGAGGCGGCGGCGGAGGCGGTGTTGGCCGTGGAGGAGGTGGGGAGAGTCAGGGAGGGAGCTGGCTCTGAAGGCTTCACGTCCGTGGTGAAGCAAGGTCCAAATCTGTTTCGCCAGTTGCCCTTCTTTTTCTTCTTTACCCCATCATCCCCTCCTCCTCCTCCTCCTCCTGCTGCTGCTGCTCCTCCGATCCCTGGCCCTGAGCTGGAGGGTTGGGGCCGTTTGTAGCCAGTGGACCCACCGAGGCTTGTCGTCTCGCTAGCCGTGTGACTGTGGGAATTCTCATACAGCTTCCCGCCCACTGAAATGATAAGAAAGCAGGACTGAATATTTAAATATAAAGCCAGCGGCCTCTTGGTGTTTTTGTTGTTCTGAGATCCATCAAAGAATCAACTTCATGAGGAAAGCACATCCTGCGTCATCAGGGCTACAGTTAACGATTAGTTTCATTATTAATTCATGTGCTGATTTCTTACTCGATAAATCTATTAGTCGTTTAATATATAAAATGTCAGAAACCCATCACAATTTTCCTGGGCATAAGTCGACATATCTAAATAGCTTTTTTCGTCTGATCCAACAGTCAAAAACCCAAAGATATTCTATTTACTATTAAGAAAACAAGCAAATATTCACATTTTAGGAACTGAAACCAGGCATTTATTGCTTAAAGGTTTTTGCATATATATAACAAAAATAGCAGTCAAGCAATTTAGTGCTGTGCTTCCATAAAGTTGCAGTACTTTCAAGACACAAAATTTATGCAGCAGAGGTATTCAGCACATATTCAGATTTTTGGTCCCCAATACAGGTCAAGCACCAAAAACATTGGATCCTACACTTCCCCTAATGTAACCTGGCAAGTGTCTTTTGTTAAACCCTCTTCACTGGTAAAAGAAGAACCCAAGATTACTGACGTGACGTCACAAACTTTCCAGTGACTGCAACATGTAAAATTAAGTGTCTCTTTCACAATTACTCACAAACTTGTTACGTATTAATGCTAAAAAAGTCACTGTAATAATGAGATCATACATTTGACCATGAAAACCGTAACGTATGGTACCTGCAGATGCCGTAGAGGCGGACACCAGAGACCCAAAGAGTGTCGTAGTTCCCTCTGAAGCTCCGCCCTCCGAGCTCGGCTTCACAAGGCAGCTGCTGAAAGACGGCGGGGAGGAGAAGGTGGTCCCGCCCCCGGGCCGCAACGATGGATCTGAGAAACTTAGGAAATCGGAGGAGGATGGAGCAGAGGGCGTCTTGCTGGCACTGGTCAACAGGAGGCCTGGAAGAAAGAGAGACAGGTGGAAAATGACAGAAAAAAAGGAGAAAAACAGAAGTAAGGATCACAAGAAGAAAGAGAGAGAGCAAACAAACATTACAGCTGGGAAACGAACAACTTTTCTTTCCATCATCAAGGGAGCAGCAGAGACAAGATAACTTCAATAAGCATTTCTCTCACACACACACACACACACTTACTTACTTCAAGGTTGTGATAATACAAAACACAGGAGCTCAGTTTCAGCACTGTCCTGACCTGACCCCACATGTTCTTTCTTTCTGTTGGTGTGTGTTGGTCTTTTCCCAGACAGAGCCCCCGATTGCAGGAGCCAGTCAAGACAAAACCATGTTATCATGTTTACACACAAAAGTCGGGTGTCTGGCCAAAATCCACCAAATGACACAACACACGTGCACACACGCGTGTGCACACACACACACACACAGAGAGAGAGAAAACACATGAATCACACTCTTATTTGGGCTTTAATAACACTGCTGTGATTGTGCTGCACTTGCAGTTTTTGGGTGGGTGGGCAGAGCAGTAGCAGCACATGATTTGTCATTGCATTTCTGCGTTAACTGCTGGGTTAATTCCCCAGTTTGGGGGAAATTAACATAAAGGACCATTTGCAGCCATCAATTCACCTTGGTGGAAAGGCCCAGTGGAAGCAGAGGCAGACGTTGAGGAGGTTGCCATGGTGACCACGGCGGAGGGGAGGGGTTTCCCTGAGGAGGTGAGAGACTTGCGGCCGCCCCTCGGCCCCACCGCATGACTTCCGCCGCTGTTCTTCTTGTTTTTCACCTCAGATGGCGCCTTCACGGCGTCTGCAGCCAGGCCGTCTTTGGAATTGCCGCCGGAGTGAACGGACGACACTTCTTGAAAGTTGGCGGTGGTGAAACGGGCCGTGGCATCATCCAGCCGCTTCTGTGAGGGTGTCGGTAGAGCGGTGACACCTCCCACTGAGCTGGTGCTGTTGTAGGCCTGCAGGAGGAAGGTGAAAAAAGAGGGAGAACAATGAAAAATGACGGGTGAACGGAAAGGGAGGACGTGAACCATGAGAAGCGCCGGAACAGGGGGAGAAAATGATCAAAACAATGCCGGTCATGAAAGCAGCAAAAATGGGAGAAAGGTCAGGAGGAGGACAAGAAGTGTGGGGGACACAGCAGAAGAGTAACGATGGTTAATCAAGGTAAAGAAAATAAAGCCAACCTGCCACCCCTGTTGTAATATTTAACTAGTCCAGCCACAATTCATCGAAGCAAAGGAGTGAGGAGTAGAGGAGTGCCCTCACCTTTTCTGGGACCATGATGTTTGGAAGGACAAGGGAGGGCGACATGTCCATGGAGGTCCTCTTGTGTTTCGGTTTGTGCCTGTCACGCTCCTTGTGTTTCTGAGCATGGTGAATAGAAAACAAAAAAACTGATGGGTGAAGCTGCTTAAGACATGACACAGAGGAGAGAAATAAAGACAAAGAGAGAAAAACAATCCTCGTACAACATTCATCTTATAGCCCTCTGCATTCGAGTAACATTGGGAAAATACTGAACCATTTTTGCAAGTGTGGAAGATTAAAGCCAAAGAGATAAAGAAAAATAAAAGAAACTACAATGTGAGTTATTAGGATAAAGGCACAGACGAGGGAGAATGTGTGTGTGTTCGGCTGACAGAAAGAGACACCATTGCATTTCAAAGGCTCAGTCTGAGATGAAAGCTCGGAGATCCACAAACACAAAGAGAGTGACGGAAGGGAGATAAAAAGGGGCAGGAGGCAACAGGAATCCAGCGCGCTGCAGTTTAGAGCAGAGTGCGTCTAAGTGCCTCGCGCCAAAGAGAACAAGGTCTCATCGTTTCATCCAATCATATCCTGCTCCTCGGACGATCACAGCTCAATTTACACCCTTTCCATCGCACGTGTGGCACCACCCTCCTCTCGCACCCCTTAGGTGGCGACTGGGTGCCAGCGCATTTACACCTCACACGCACGCCCTTACAACTCTCTGCATGTGCGTACAAACAGATAGGTGCGTGTACACTCACACACACACACACACACACTTTTACATGGACACACATCCGCACACACACAGGCACGCTCTCGGAGATGGACGACATGGGACTCGACATGCTTGTAATGCTCAGTGTCATGACAACTCTGTAGCACCAGAAACCACCCCCTCCTCCTCTCGCTGAGGAGTGACTGCGTGGAGGCTTGGTGACAGTTTAGTCAGACTTCCTCCATGAGTTGCAGTTAACCGACATCATAAGCCAAATCAGGAGATGGCGGCTCCACTGTAACCTCTCTGCACACTGGCGTTCAGGAAGGTGAGCGCTCTGGGGTTAGGACACAAGAGGTGCCAGGGTTCTGTTTGTATTTCGGGGTATTAGCAATTATTTCTCTGTTATCTTTTCCGTTAAGTAACTTTAAAGCTATACAGTGTTTACAATGAGTGAAATATTGGCTTGATGTGTGATAACCTTTCAACAAATGGAAATATTCCGGATGTTTTGTGCATCATTTTATACACATTCCCCCCCAAAAGTCAATATAATTCATATCTTTGGAATCAAAGAATTTAAAGCAGAGTTGTGTGAGTTGAAACAATGTTTGGCTGCACAGCATGAGTTTGCAATGACTGGCCTACTGGCGGGGTCGATGTTTGTTAAGGGGTTTTAGCCCCCGTCAATAATTTTATCAATGAATCAAGTAAGTTTAGTCTAGAAAATGTCAGATAACAGTGAAAAATGCCAATCACATTTTCCCAGAGCCCAGGGTGGTGTCTTCCAAATTGCTTGCTTTGTCAGACCAACTGTCAACAACTCAAACACAGCAGTGATAGAAAACAGGAAACCACAACATTTCAGAGGCTGAAGCCCTTTTCATACAATAAATTATTCACACGATCAAAATTGTTTTTGCTGTTAATTCTCTGTGGAGATAATTATTTAATGTCCTCAAACCAGGATTTTCAGCGTACAGCTTGCCATTCTGTTGCTCTGTGAACAATGACGCAGCTAAAATTTAGATTCTACTGAGAAAATGGGACATGACTCAGGGTCTTCTCGCCTGATGACTCAAATCATCAACTTTTGCTACAGAGAGCATATAATCAAAGAAAAACACAAGTGAGACGGTGCGACAAAAATCTGAGATGACAGTGGGAAAAGCAGAGAGAGAGAGAGAGACAGAGAGAGAAAGAGAGAGAGAGAGAGAGAGAGAGAGAGAGAGAGAGAGACAGAGAGGTAAAGTCTTTGGGATTCCCTTGTTGTTTTTCATTAACATTCCAGAGGTAGGTGTTGATGGACAGAGGCTGAGCTGAGAGGGTCAGATAACACACACACACACACACACACACACACACACACACACACACACACAGAAGGACCTGAAGCACTGGGCGTGGGAAACGTAGCACACACACAATGTAACCCTGACACACCCTTATCAATCAGGTCAATTGATTATACAGGCAGAGACAAAGCCTTTCAGCATGTCCTTTCTCCTCTTTCTCTGTTGCTGACCGTTCGCAGCCTGATCATTTGACATGTCCGAGTGGTCTTTGAGACCGTGTGGGGTAAATACATACGGTGGCAGAGGATGAGGGCCGCGGCGATTTATCAACAAACTCCCGGCCAATGAGCAACACAACGGATGGCTCTGAACTGGAAAACTAATTTTTCACGAGACAAACATTATTCCTTGTCACTGGACTTCACAGTCCCAAATAATGTGCGCCTAGAAGTGTATTTAGTCTGTTTGTACACACAGGCATCGTGATTTTTGCATTTGGTCACTAAATCAAAATGCATTAAATTAGGGCTATAATGGTCATTATCAATTCATCTGCCATTTTCTATCTATTGATTGATCATTTTGTTTATAAAATGACAGAACATACTGAACAATGCAGCCATAAATAACTCAGAGAACCCAAGCTGACATCTGAAAATTGATCGTTTTGGTCCAACCAAAAACATATTCAACTTATAATCAAATAAAACTGAGAAAAGCAGAAAATCCTCACATCTTAGAGGCTGAAACGGAAAAAACTTTTTAACTTAACGCAATCTGCATAGACAGGACATTTAAATTAATTTGATTTAGGTATGTTACGTGACAAATAAAAGGCCTGTAGCGATGATGCAAAGAAAAAACTATCGATGGTTAATTTGATACAACTTGTATTTTGAACGCTTCACAAGTCAATGCCTCAGGAGGAAGATGAGAGGGTGCAGACAGAGGAGAGGAGGTCTAAGGAGAGGCGAGGGAAGATGGGGGAGGGATGGGGGGACGGAGGAACAGGAAGTAAGGGGGGAAATAATCTGCCCTGGCCTGGCAGGAATTCCCCTGTGTAGTTTCCTGCAGGATTTCTGACCAGCCATTGTGTGTGTGTGTGTGTGTGTGTGTGTGTGTGTTTCCTGCAGGCCTTTTCTAAGCAGCCAGTGTGGGGGATCTTTTAGCCCCTGCTGTAGTTTGACTGCAGGGTCTAACATGAGGTGGGTATACATCTAAGCCTCAAAAGCACATAACAAATGCATGTGTGGACACGCACACATCTTAGCCTCCAAACAAATGCACGAGTGGACACACACACGCACACCTGAGCCTACTGATCTCTGACCCTGGAATGTGGATGGAGAGAGTAAGAGAGAAGGGGGTACTTTAACTGATGCAAATAAGGCAGTATTAACAAAAGCCAGGGTAAAGGGACTGAATAGTATGTGGACAAACACACACGCACACAATCAGCCTGAGGCTTGCATTGTTTGACACAATGACTAAATAGAAAGATAAAATGTCCTCAAAATGCTAAATGTTCAATTTGGATTCCACTAATTATTTTCTGAATAAACACAATGAAAATCTATTGTCTTCTTTCATGCTTTTCTATCAAAAACAATGAACTACAACTGGGGAAAAAAGAAAGATGGAAAAGGGAACTCAGAGCATCAGTCTTTTTGGCACAGCATCATTAACAAAAGCTCTACTGAGCCGTCTGCACAAACACAGGGTAAAAAATAAATGCAACATCTCATCAGAACACTTGGAACCACAGTGGAAGTGGAGCAATTATGTGTGACGTCATTCAGGTGATAAAAACAAGCTTGATGGAGGGGCGCCGACTTCCTGATTTTAAAACGGTGCCGCTGAACGCAGGGCCAAGAGACACTTGCAAAATGCACCCATTCAGTCCTCCGTCCGCAACCTGAAAACACTAAATTCCACAGCGCATATTCAGAAAATACACAATTTTCATTATTTATTATAATTTTATTACTTCATACTCATAATAATAATAATAATAAATTACTATAATTGAGCTTATTTGAAAGATCAGCTATATGCTGTCCTGTTAAATGTCCATATTTGGTACATTCAATCTGATATCTACCCTCTATTCTCTTTTTATTCAAAGTTACAAGCCACTTGTAACACTAACCTTTACTTTTCCTTTACTTAAATTGCATTTATATTTTTATTCACTCACACTCGGTTTATATTGTTGATACAAGCACTTTTTTCATAATGCAAATTTAAAGAATCCCCAAATTTAATTGGTTTTATAAATGCACTGTGCTGCTGAAACAGCATATATATGAGACAAATGGAGTCACTTAATACAACATTTTATTCTTGTCAGATAAAGATTCTCTTGGGATTCACATTTGGTAAACGACAATAGACAAAGCGTCTTGTTTCTAAGGTGGTCTGGACCAAATTTTCACACACACACACACACACACACACACACAGCTAAGTACATAAGCTGGCTTGTTTCATCTAATGAGGCATTTGTTTGCTGTAATGCACTTTGCGACAACCCTGTTTGCTATAAATGCTTGATAAAGCCGACTTCACACACCAAACCCAACCTCAATATTTGGATCCAAGATGCAAAATTTAATTTTTTCTCTACTGCTCAAATGGCTAGTGAATACTCAAGTTTTAACTGACACTCAAAATTTATAACAAAATATAACTTGTTTATTTGGCTGGTGAGTGAAGCAAATCTACCCGTCACATACGTATTTTACCAGCACATGGCTGGTGCTAATTATGTACCCTGTTTGGATCCTGTAACCTCTTCCCAGTGATTGCCCCTTTAAGAAGGGAGTAAGGATGGAAGCAACAGGGCACATTGTCAAAGAGTTTGGTGGGAAGGATCAATGACGCTGAACAGAAAACGCTACGCTCTCTCTGAACAGCTCGACTGTAAAGGCACAGTTGTGCGTTTCCTTAAGTACACTATATTGGCCTATTATACTCTAAAACCGACCAGCAACAGTCGGAGACAGTATCAACCATCAAATGTTCATGACTACTTTAATAAGGTTTAATTCATCTGCAGCTGAGTCCGGGCCCTGTCCTCTGTTCTGACAAGGTCTCGGTACACAACAGATGACTTGACACCTCCTGAAAAATTCAGATTTTTCGCAGCCTGTGATTACATGTTCTGCTAACAGCTGTGACTGATTAAGTCACACTAATGTAGCGTTCATTAGAGGCTGCGCTCACTGGTGTGTGTAGGTGGGCTGCAGTCCTGCTAGCAGCTAAAAAACAATCCAAAGGAAACCGCTGCTGCGTCTATAATACACAAGTTCACTTGGACATGAAATGGATGTGTTTTAAGGTGGGACAAATCTTTTGTCCCCTCAACTGTAGATAGTATTCTCAAATCGAGTTCATCTACAGCATAGGTGTTACCTCAGGAAATATTGAATAAAAGCTAAACAAAGATATCAAAAGCATTAATCTCAAGGACATCCATCCATTTCAACACTTCAATCTTATTTTTCGCAAAACAGTTGACTTGTTCAAGACCCGAGGCAGACGCTTGTTGGGGTTTTGGTTGATTGTCAACATGTAATATCTTCATGTATGACAGCACAGAGAGCCCTAAAGAACATCTGACTTTGTTGTGAACAAGAGTCTTCAATAGTTAATCAAAACCACACACCCCTTTCTCTTTAATTCAAACTGAAATATATCTTCTGACACTCCTCTTGTCATAAATGATGTCCTGCCAATATAATCAAAGACCGTCTCCATGCATGCACGTTATGGAGCCTTATCAGAGCCACTGAAAACGCTTACTGATCAATGCTTTTACTGTGTATTTGCCTGTCCCTCCACAGTGTCAGCATGTAACAGTGTTTTTGGTTGGAGGCATAGAGATGGTAAGATCTGAGGGCTGTCTTACCTTCTTGTCCTTGTCTGGGGGTCTATCCATACACTGAGTGGAAGAGTCACTTAAGCTTTGAGACCTACTACCACGGCCCCTGCTCCTTCGCTAAAACGGTAAAGAGGGGAACTCCAAGTTACTGGATGAAGTCCAGAGAAAAGAGGCTAAAATTAGACAAAGAAAAACCCTCTTATGATATATTAAACCAAAAGAAGGCTGTGACTGAACTCAAGGAGAACTTAAAAATTCAAAAACAGTCAAAAGACATTGTCACAAGCATTGGTTACAGGAGTAAGCTCATTGGTCACGACGTATAAAAATAAATACATTCTCCCTACACTGTAGAAAATACCATTCTTTTTTTTACTTTCATTAACCAAACGTAACCATTAGGCAAAGTCAATCAAGAGTAGAACAACCATCAATACTACACATTAGAACAAACAATCAGGACTGAGGGCAACAGTAAACCCACACTACCATAGTTTGGTTTTAATGTTTAAAACTCCTTTGCCAAAACTGGGACCTAAAGAAGCATCATGGGACACTTTTGAGGGGTCTTGGTTATCGATCTCAGCCCATGCCAGCTTGAGCTTGATCATAGTATGTTGCCATGGTGATAAATAACTACATCATCAAATTACAGCCATATGACCTCTAGGCATAGATCAAAGATTGCGTAAGTAAAGATCTATGACCGCGTTTCTTTTTGCATTTCATGTAAAACTATCTCTCCAGGGTAACCTGGTGCACCATGGGATAAATCCTCATGTGTCACACATTGTCTGAGTCACATGGCGATATCTACCCTTTAAGAGTCTAAATCTGGATTTTGTTGCTGACACACTGTAAGTTAACACGTAGTAAAGAGTTCAGAATGTGCTGCCCCCTACAGAAGAACTTCTTCTCTAACACTAGATGATCGCTGAAGACGAGTTGCTTTGGAAGGGCAGTGAGAGAAAGTTACGCAACAAGGTTTGCCAATCACTGTCAAATAAGATACATGAAACCAAATGCAGCTGTGTGCCAGCAACACCCAGTGTAGATGACTGGAAAAGTAAAGCTGATGCATCAATGGGTGCATTTAAACTAGTCAATAATGAAAAATATTCATACATAGCTTTAATGAAATTTCTAGTCCAGACTAAACAAGGATAACTTAAGTTTGAAATGAGATACAGAGTCCAGACAAATCCCATATGTTGCTAACATGCCGTAAACATCCATCAAGTGGTATTTTATGAAACCCACTCTGCTAACAACATTGCTTTCCTCATCATTGATTCCCTCTCAGACATTCCTGTCATCCCATCTTAATGACATTATGCCCCAGCATCCAAAGCCATTCATACACGATCAATATGACAGCATGAGTCTTTCCATCAGCGTTTGTTAAAATTGCAAAATGTCATCTCTTTGTGTTTGTGTGTGTGTGTGTGTGTGTGTGTGTGTGGACACTATAACGAGTATCCTGTGTTACCACGCTACCACTGTTACAGAAATCATAATAATCCAGTCACGTTCCTGCTATTCACTTTTGCGTCCCTCCCCCAGCTGACGCGGTGTGTGTGTACACGCATTCATGTGTGTACCCTGGATGGGTTGTTAACTATCGGAGAGGAGGAACCAAATCTGGAACACAACATGAAGTCTCTTCAGTAAAAGACGCAAATCCAACAGCTGGATAATATGCAGAGGGAGTGTGTTCTCAGTGCACACACTCCCCTCTGCATATTATCCAGCTGTTGGATGTGCGTATTGATGTGCCTTTCCTTTTCATTCCTCTCTTATCTGATTGAATTGTTTGACGGTGGCCACCCATCCACCTATCAGGTATGCATAGTCAGAGCAAGGCTAATAAAAGATGAGGTAGGTGGACAATAAACTGGTAATCTGTCATTTAGGAGTGACTGCCAATTGTATGTCAAGCAGATACAGTACAGACGAAAGAGACTACTACTACTACTACTTGTCTAGTTTACGTTAAACCTTTATGCTCTTTTAAATCACATGGATCGCTCTATATTCTTATGCTGCTCTGAGAGAGAGCAGAAATAGCTTCTGTAACAGCACTAAACTGACACTGCAACCTTTTATTGAAACAACGAGTGCAATTCATGTAAAGCAGCACAAATGCTGATGACTTAATAACAAAAAGCTAATTGACAGGTCAGTTGGATCCATAAGAAATAAATCACTGAAATGTTATTTTCCAAAGAATTTGAGATAGATAGATAAATAAATAAAGTTTAAGCCTGATTAGCCCTGTTTGACCTTAACAGTGAAAATCAGGCTCTGAGGACCCCATCTAGCACCTGCAAACCCAACCCGCTGTGCCCACTCTGGGCTTAGTACCAATACACAAGGGAGTGGAGGGTACGATGGGCCGCTGTTAAGAGAGATTAGAGGGATCAGGAAGGGAGGAAGAATAAGAGTAGATGGAAAGGGGTGGACGGAGGGGAAAGGACAGGTGGAAGAGAGGCAAGCAGTGTGGGGGGGGGGATTCATTGGTCCAGTGATGGAGGAACCTATGGGGGATGGATGAGACGGATGGAGGGAAAGTAGACAGAGCAGGAAAAAGACAGACAACTGAGGAAAGGTTGAGAAAAAAACGGTGAGGTGGAGGACAGAGCAGAATAGTGTTGAGGAGAAAGACGGGGATGAAAAAAGCTAAGGCTGCGCTCCAAGACATGCACCCTTCAAGACTCTCTCATGCATATACATTTAGCCACGTGCAGAAAACACTGTGGCTGCTGTACGCACCAGTCTGTCAGAGTAAGAGGGCTTTTATACCTAAACAAACTGAGATCAATGCTCAGTTCTGGGGGAAATACAGAGTATGCATGAGTCTAATACCAGCTGGTGAGCGAGACTCAAATTGTTCGTTTATACTTTCATATTTACAAAAACACAGGCTTCCTCCTCGGTTGACTGGTACTGTGAAGGATTAATGGCCTTAAACTTAATATCACATCAAAGCACAAAATGTACAAACGATGTCCTCACATGTAGAATAGGTTAAGGCTACAGATACATTTTTTCAGTTGAGACGAATGACATCTAGTGATTGTGGGAAGTTGTGGTTTAGAGCATCAAAAGACACGCTATCTTTTGAATATGACAAAACATATGAGAGGACACTTACCAATTTGCTGTGGTGGTATTTGCAATATCCACAGTACTTGACATTGTCTGCGTCTGATCCTTGTTCCTCACACAACAACCCCGCAAACTGGGCACTGTGGCAGAGAGTCGTGTAAAGGACAACGAAGGGATGGGAAAACACATTTAAGCATCATCGTACCAACAAGTGCTGGACATGAAACAATATGGTTTGTACACGAGGAAGCAGAAAAATCCAAAGGTACTATCTCTATTACTCTAAGCAGCTGAACCACTGGAATGAATGGCATTCTTAATACCCACAGAATCTCAAAGGTTTTGCTATTACAATACTCAACAGTATATCAAGTCTACAAGTCTTTCCTGGAGTTTGAGTGGAGAATTGAAAAAAATATCTCCTTCTTTGTCTTTGTGAGGTTAATGTGATGTGAACGGGTCTCACCATGTGACATGGAAGGCCTGCCTGCAGCCATGTTTGTTGCAGGTCATGCAGGCTCCACAGGCTGCTTTACTCTCTCTGCCCTGGTCCTCACAGATATAACATGTCTACACACACGTGAACACAAACACACGAAGTTAACAGAACCATTTTAATTCACAAATAGACTCGGTTTCTCATCTTGTGATTGATTTTGTTACCTTGTTGTAGCGCTCATGTGGCACAGACTGGAGGACTATGGGCTCCATAGTTGAGACATTGGCAAATTCCACTTCTGGTATGTAAAGGGCGCAAACCACATGGGCCCAGCCTGCAAACACACAGAACTGATGTTTGTTAACCCATCATTTCATTTGTCTCCTTGCAACTTTTGGTCTGTTATCAATCTAAACCCAAAACAGAGCAGACCAAAAGGCAATAATAAATAAAAGTTATTTTGCCCTAATTTGTGTTTTGGTTACATTCACACATTAAACAAAAGAAATTGAGCTCAATTTTGAATTGCTCAAGCATAAATGTTTTAATTTGCTAACTGGTAGTTAATCTATCTAAGTAGCCATTTATGGCGCCCTAATAGACACACAGCTGCCTGTCAGTGAAGACAAACTGGGGGCGGTAGAGCGACAGTGGGGCATGGTGGGGTGGCAGCAGAATTGACGACGAGCTGAGGAGGAGCAGGAGGAGGTCGGCAGGAGGTCAAATAGAGGTGGGAGTCTCCTGCCACGCTGGAGGTGTCTGTTTTTCCCCATAGCGGAAACAAAAACAGGCTTAAACTTACAGTTGAACCCCTGACCTGCCTTTGACCTGGTGAGCGGGACGGGGAGGAGGAGGGAGGAGGGCAGAGGGGCGGGACGGGCGGAGGGGGGGGGGGCCGCGGGTGTAAAATGGGGGCATGTTGTTGTTTTGAAGTCCCTCCAAGAATCTGGAAGAGGCCTATAAAACGGGACTATAAAAGCGGCCTTCCTCTTTAAACTAAGCTTTCACACTTTTACCCCCCAAAAACACAACAAAGAATCCCTTCACGAAGAGCCTTTACTCCTAGAAGTGATCAAAGTCCAATGTGTTGAGACGAGCTCACATTTTGTTGATTACAAATCTGAAGTGAGTCATGAATAAATAACAATTGAAGCAAATGGCTTTATGAGCTTCTGAGGTAAACTACAGTAAAACCATGACACCAACACCAAATAAAACCTTCAGTTCATGTTGTCCTTACTGTAGCACGTTTTCATACTGCTGCCACAAATCTAATATCCCTCTGATCTGTAGGAAATGAACCTGTTGCTGATTTTCTAGTGCACTTATTTCCACCAAAACCATGCAAATATATGGATATGACACATCAACTCTGTGTTAATCTTTAAACGTCTGCTACAATGACAGCACCAACAGGGTGTCTAAGACAAACAGCTTTAAACTTTCTCTCTCTGTGTCGTTCTTATCCCTTCTACATGTTTAGATGCTGGATCAAGTACCCATTTTAGACTAATACCATAGCTCTGCTTTATTACTGTCCCACCTGAAATAACACCACAGTATAACACACACTATCTACCACACAGATCAACAAGTGAAGAGGGCCTGACGAGTGCGGAGGAACGGACGGCGGGGGAAAGAGACAGTGAGAGAGAAATGGGAGGAAGAAGAGAGGGAGAGAGAGGTCATGGAAAGGGTAAAATAAAAGAGAAAGTAGTAAAACGGTGTGTGTTAGTGTTGTCCTGATGCCTCCCTGCAGGCCTGGACACAATCCCACAGCTGTGCCTCTCACACACTCACACACACACACACACACACACAGAATATTTACAGTCTCCACCAAGCTGACCTCCCAATGAACCCAGAGAGGAGACTCCTCACAGGCCATGCACTATACCCATCCCGGCCCGCCCCCTCATAAAAACACACACTCACACAAAACATGGACTGGCAAGGACGGCAGAGAGAGGCAGCAGCACACACAACAAACAGCAACATAACTCTCCCAGCACGCTCACACCCCTTAAACTTGCCGGTGACATGCAATTAATGGCAAAATACACAAGAGGCTCGCCACAGATGTGTGTGCGTGCGAGTATGTGTGTGTGCAGCCGAGAGGGATTCTACCTCCGTTGTCTGTCCTCTTAAGGGCTCCGTCTTTGTGGGGACACAGCTCACATCTCTGTGGATAAAGAAGAAACACCGGGTAAGAAACAACTGGTCAGCCTCACCTGCGTGGAGTGAGGCACACACACACACACACACACACACACACACACACACACACGTATGAAAGATATGTCAACATGTGAGCTACACCGGCGAGCGGCCCTGACTTGGGCATGAGGCAAGAAGCTCTCCAGGAAACCTCCCTCACTATCTGCCACCTCAGGTTGTTTCTTTCTCCAAGTGTGTATCAAAAAATACGAGTTTCTGTTTATAAAGTAATGCGCACTCAAATAACGTCTTAATTTAGTCCACAATCTATCTTAACTGTCCTAATCTCTTGTTCAAATGTGTAAGTACCATTTCCCAATAAGTCTTTATTTTACTCTACATAGCTGCCTGATAATTTTACACACCATGAAATTCTTGAATACACAAAAAGAACACGTCACCCATATTTTGTAAACACGTTTGTGCACAGATTCCTTCAATGAGACAGAAGTTTGGCCATTTAACTCTACGCTGCAGCTTCAATGTAAAGATTTTGTCCACTTTGTACATGCAGCTTGACAGCTTTGCAACGTTCAAACTATTGACATGTACTTAAGTGACCCTGTTAATGTCGGATTTCTCCCCTTAAGTCATTTCTTAAACCCTAGAGGTTAGAGGAAAACCTAGTTATCCTGCTAAGTTTAAACTAAAAAAACTTCGCCCTGTGTGCACACATGAATACAGCAAGTAGGCAGATCATTCCTAGCACCTGTATCAACAACATGAGTAAATCTTGCCCTGGCAAAATCTGGACAGGTCCTTAGAAGTTTGCCGGGGTCACATTAAGTTGAAACTCAGCGAGCCGTTTCAGTTTCACAAAAAGAACGTGTAAATGTGGAAGCTCTCTGGTCCACGGGTCCTGCAGCACATGTGGGGAAAAGCAGTGGCTCTCCGGCCTCTGCAGTAACATTTTTACGTGATGTTACGATGCTGGCTAGATAACTCAATGTTTGCAAACCACGCACAGCAAATTGGATATGGTACAGTTGGCAAACTGGCCACACTCAAACTGAATTTATGATAATCTTTTATAGAGCTTTTGAATCAGGATTAAAAACCATTTGATGAATTATGATGGTAACTAGTACAGAATACAGATCGTGGGCTCACAGGCAGGCTAAGGTCAAGGGACAGCAGGAGGTGGCACATGACACAAACAAATCCTGCCAGCGCAGGCGGTTGATCCACAGAAAGTGGCAGGTCTGTGCAGAGCTCTAATATAATGCCTTTGATAGTGCAGCTTCTGCCAAACTGTGTAGAGATTTATGAAACGATAGACAGCGTGGGCCAAACGACACAAGCAAGGGTTCAAGTCTCGCTAGTGAGTTGAACAATGACACTATTGCTCTGTGTGTGTGTGTGTGTGTGTGTGTGTGTGTGTGTAATTATCTTTGACTGTACAACATAAAGTGCTAAACTGTTATTTTCTTCTGTTATCATCCAACCCTGCAGTGTAAGCTGTAATACTGCATGTCTTAAATAATCACCACTTTCATTTGCTTAATATTTCTTCACATAACAACTAAACTGTTCAACGCTTTTACTAAATTCTATTACAAACAAGTATTCAACACGCATTGGGTGATTTTAACTGGTTTGTTCTAACCCCTTTGAGCAGACACACTGAAGATACAAAACCCAACACAGCACTCTTGTCTTGCCGCGTTTGTTAACGACAGCGCTGTTCAAGTGCATGAGGTCCCCCGTCTTTGCCAGACAGTCCTGTTGTTCCAGGAGTTGACTCATAAATGATGGATGGATTGTTGGACTCACCACACGGGCTGCTCTCTCCTGAGATTCACACTTTCTGCAGAACCAAGGACCAGTGGGCACCTGCACAATGCCATAGCAGGCTGAAGAGAGATGTGGGGGGGGGTATTAAAGTAAGTAATCACATTTTATACCACAGAATACATTTACACAGTCACCTTTAGATATCATCTTTAGAATATATCATACTATCTCTACTTCCGACCGTATTTTCCATATAACTGAGGGCAAACGTGTGTCTGAACTGGTGTGAATGCAGAACTGAACTGTGTTTTGATCCGAAACACTGCAGTCGTTTGATATCGCTCTACTGACGGCCGACATGGTTTGCCGGCGCTACAAAAAATTAAGCCCCTGGGACAATGGCATAATCGCCGGTGATGCGTTGTTAATGTCAGCGCACATAGGAGCCAATGGCAATCGCTTGCTTTAGGTTGACGTTGCAATGGTTGTTGCACAACATGTAAATGGGCTGCAATCAATACAATGCGTTTACATGACTTCCTTCACACATTTCTATGAAACAGGTCGACGAAAGGTTGTAAGAAATGATATGAGAACACTCCTGATGGCAGCTAGAAGTCACATTCTTATTTTACTAAGTGCTGCGTGGGTGCTGCTGCATGAACGTGTCCACAAGGCCAAAGAGGACTCGGGTGCTACTGATGTTTCTTTACTTGCATACATCCTACGGAGTTCTTTCAATTTGTAATATTTTGACACTGCATTAGCAAATAATATGATTTTCAACATGGAGTGCGACTTTTAAAATAAAACACACTTAGTCCTTTCACCTTGTGTTATAACCTGCTTTCACTGATGCTTACAACACTCAGACTTGAAGCTGCAGGTGGTGCTACCCTAAATGTGGCAGCACTACCCTAAATAGCCTACCTCTACACATTTTCAGATTATCTCTGATCTGACCAGAGCCCATAATCCAATGAAATAAACAGCTATAATCCAGATTCCTGAGAACAAAACACCCAAAAGGTTACTGAGTTCACATGTAGAAACCGGTGACCAGACTTACAAATAAGAACATAGGATATTCTGCACACCAGATTCATTTGAAGAACTACGCCTGGCTGATCCAATCACTTAAAAGCTTGCCTTTTTTTTTTGTTGCCATGCTAACATACAGTATATGACTGCTTTATTTTAAGCTTTTCAGATTCAGAAGAGCACTTAACACACAAGAGACATGTTTTATTCATCACTAAGTTGTTAACAAATGTTAAAAGATTGTGCTCATTACTGAAAGGTGATTGCACCCTGTGTAGGAAGCAGTCGTACTCGCTAGGTGGATGTATCTAAGCTATGCCCCAGTTGCATACAATGCATTATAAGCCTGTTTTGAGTATGCACATTCACAGTGGAATAATTACAAAATTAAGTGTACTTTTAAATGCTATGATTTAAACCAAAAGCACGTTTTGACTGAACGGTTGATGGATACTTTTGTCCCACAATGCAACGTGTAATGGAAATGGGAAAATAAATTGAAACAGTGACACACACGCATTTTTGTGTTTATATGCTTTGCTAAACAATACTTTTTGTGCAGTAAACTATCTTCCAAAATGTTCCCTCAACATCAGATAGTGTATATTCTACAGGATTAGTATTTAGTGTGAAATGTGGACACCCTCCCTCAGTTAAGCACTCCTGGTCTCAATTAGGTGTACATTGTAACATTTTACATTTTCTTGTGATACAAATTACTAACAGGTTCTCTTTTAAATGCACCTCGTCTATGGGTTAAAATAATGGCAGTGTTATGACAGATATAAAAATGAATCAATTAAAAAAAAAGGGGGGGGGAAGAAGCTCCAATCGATTAATGTCTGTTGATTCCTGAAATGCAGATCACTGGACACAACTGAATGTTGCTAGCTACTGTAGTTACTTTTATTTGGGAAACATGTTTCATTTAAACAGAGGCTGTCATAACAGAGGCAGATGTGGACATGGCAACACATGAAATGAAAGGGTGCTGTTGCTTGTCTGAATCAAAATCCTGTCTGCTGTTAACTAATATAGAACAGGTCGTCAGAAACCAATACTTTTTGGCTTTTAAGCCACGGTGCCTGAAGGTCCTTCCAACTAGGGCTGCAACAACAAATCAATCAAATTCGATTACAAAAATAGTTGGCAACAAATTTCCCTATCAATTCGTTGGGTCTATGTTGTTACACGCTGTGTTGCGTTAGACAAAATCTTCCACAGCGTGGAGGCACTTCACTGTAAAAAGTGTGTTCCATGCAAAGTGTGAAAAACGAGCTTTCATGGCACAGCAGCACCACAGTAACAGACATCTCAGATGTAAACATGTTGGAGCCGTAATGGACGAAGGTGGCTCAACAGCAGGGTAAGTTACTACAAAATCTTAATTAAGCAACCCATGGCATGTGTTGCATTTTGCGT
>JAVQJD010009414.1:0-10431 GCA_036023655.1 Nannoperca australis | reverse complement strand
TATGTTTCCCTACTTTTTTACACCAAAGGGATCAAGAGTTTTTGTGTAAATAAAAAAGTGACTCAAACTATTTTCTTGATTTCTGTGATGATTTTAGTAAAAAATTTTGGGGAAAACCTAAATTTATCTTCATGAAACTTGTCATGACTAATGCCACTTATTATACACTATTTATGTGTTTTAATTAACATATTGCATCATCTGACCCTCATATTAAAGGGGATTTGCTGGAGAGACCCATTTTAAACAAGGAAAAACATGCTTTGGTGTAATTGGCTTTAAACAATTACGTCATTCATTCCAGATCCCTGCTTTTCTTTCTATTTAATGAAATACTAATAACAACGGGATGACTTTAACCTTCAGCACCTGCTTGACATAAACGTTCCCAGGGAATTAAATTATACTGCATCACTTGAGTTGGAAGTGGAGAAGCAAACCATCCCATCCATGCATGATGCAATGCTAACATTCAGAATGCATCACATGATGGCTGAACCTTGAGGGTAGTGTTAATATTTTGTGCACGAATATGCATTATTCAACATCGATCCGCATTGCTTTTGTGCTTGTGAGCGGAGGCAAAATGAGGTTTAGCACATGACTGTGCATAAAATGTGAGACAGTTATAGAAACTTAAAAAACCCTCAGTGGGAAAAAAATGTGATATATATACTGTGCATCTCTCAAATCCCAAGGCTCACAGCATCCTAAAATGAATCTGTTCTGCTTCACTTCAACGTCTCTCGCCTTGGCTCTCACATGAGAACCTGAAAATGAGACTCGAAGAAAATAGACATCAGAAATAGAAACACCATCAACAGAAGTGTCTCTTTTCCTTGTGCCAGACCTGCTGCACTATCTGTATCATTAATGCAAACCAAAGCAGGGGTTTGCAGGGGATGGTGATGTATTATCTATTTCCAGCCAGACACATAAAAAGGTGACTATCCCAGGAGAGATGTGTTCCAATATGCTATTCTGGAAATGACTGTCCTTACAGATTTAACCTCACACATGTGACCAGAAGACAGATTTTCCTTTGCAATAACTCAAAAATCTGTTGTATGAAACGACACAAATACTGAGTGCTGAGAAAGCACTTCACATAAATAATTATATATTATTATATTTTCACATCACTGAGAACAATACATGATGGTAAGAAGCATGTCGTATGGTGCAAGCTTCTCAGTTCTCATTTCCTTTTTAACCTTGACAACAAGGTATCAACACTTAACTCTTAAATTTCATAGTGAAGCAGCATTTGCTGCTATATCCAGTTTGCAGCTGAATTGTCACATGAAATAATCTCACAAGCTATGGGAGGTTAAATCTACTGCCATGGCTGACATTTATAAGATTTGCCGTGTGTATTCTGCTGGGGAAATAATGGAGATGATTAACTGTATTCTGTGATTCTTCTGTGTTCTGTGCTTTTCTCTCCTTTTTCTTAACAGAAATAAACACAGAATTTGGAAAAAGCATACGGAGTACTTCATTGTAGAACACAGACACTTATGTATGTTCTCAAAAGATTTGAGGGGATTCAGGAGAACTCACACTTTACTGTCTTATTTGACTGCTAAAGCTCATCACGTGAGATCAGGGTAAACACATTGCGCAAATCCTACGTGGTCTATATTCTTCCTCTCTCTGTGGTGTCTGCCGCCGTGTTTCCGCTTCATGTTCTTTTATCATATGTGATGTTGTAGTGTAGGTTTGATACAACATGATAAATTGCAGCCCTGTTTTTGTGGGCCGCAAATCTATTTCAGCTCACAGTCGGGAGCCTCAATAGCTTGCTCAGAAATCCTTCTTTACGTCTTTTATGCATATGGGCAAAACATGGAAAAGGCAACGATGAAACGTTTACATATTTTCAAACGTGCTGCAATGAGGTGCCAATGAGAACCAGCTGGCAATCATTATGGTCATTTTTATTGTTTTTAAAGATGAATACCAGTCACGCATGTTTTACATTGGTACTTGGTGCTATGTAAATGGGACCAGTCTGAGCTTGTATGCTATACATGTATTTGCCCTGTTGATCAAACTCAACCCTAAATCCCTACTTGCTTAAATCTGCTTTTACATTCATAATCTATCCATTATCTATACTTCCTGATCCTGCTTAGGGTTGTGAGTGGATGTAGCCCATCCCAGCATACGGGACTGCTCTCTAGTCTATCAAAAATGGCTTTTATATTGTACAGTTATGAGTTAATGATTGCTCTTTATAAAACTACATCTAGCCATAAGCAAAGCGGACAGCGGATGGTTATGTCATCTAATCTCTCTTAATAAATACTGTTTGACATCAATATGGGAAAGCTTATCTTCTGTGCACTTCCAGTTACTACACACTTTAACATCATGCTAAGCACAGTGCAATAAAACAAGAGTCTACAGTCACGCTGAGGCTACGCTTAGGCACAGCAGTGATTTGAGCTGAAAGCTAACATAATGACACAATGGCAATGTTAACGTCTCGCCCCATTAGTTTAGCATCTAAGCATGCAAACACTTGCTAATTAGCACAAGGTACAGCTGAAGTTGACAGGAATGGCATTCATCTTTTTAGTTATTTGGTCCAAAGTACTGGACCAATAAAATATTTGACCTTATAATAGAGCTTGATAAAGTCTGGGAATCACTAAAGTTATTACAGTTCCTCCTGAGTGGTACACAAATGTCTGCAACATATTTCATGGCAATCCATTCAATAGTTAGTTAGATTTTTCAGTCCACAGACCTACGGAGAGACAAACCAAAACTGCCATCCTTTACTAACACAAATAATTAACCAAATGTTGCACCATTACATCACTGTACCAGCATCCCAAATGACATGTTGATGAATTGGTTGAATCACCATAGTAGATACTGGAATATGATGCGTGGTATGTAAACAAATGACCCTGCTAAAAGCTTACAGCAAGTGAAATCACCACTGAGTTGGAAAATGCACGATTTCTAAATAAATCCACACTGTTCCATCAGTGACAGTGTGCAGAGGACTCTCATGGATATTTGCCAGACTACCAGATCTGATTTGAAACATTAGGAGCAATATTATGCATGACTACTAATCTCTAATAACATCAGTGAGACATAAAGAATACTGTTTAAAGTATATATATCATTTATACTGCTGGATAGTAATTTGCTTTATGACAAAGGTAAATAAGGTTCTGTTTATAGGGGTATCTCAAACAATAACAAAATATATCAAATAGATAGCTGTATCCAATCATGTCTCAGTTTCTTCAAAGAACAATACAGCCTCAAAGACAGATACATTTTGTGCTTGGCACAGAATAGATGGCATGTCTTGTACACAAAAAGATAAAAGTTTATTTTTTTGGTTTTGTTTCCAGGGACAGGAGGAACAAAGGCACAATAAAAAAAAAAACTGAAACCAGAAACAGCCACCACTTCCATTGTCAAGTGCCAGGAATAAGGACGGAACGAGAGCACAAACACATGTCAGAAAAGTGTGGCAACAGAGAGAAGAGGAAAGATGAGAGAGCAGATGAGATGAGAAGAGAAGCGAGGGGAGAGGAGTGGAGCTGGAGGAGAGAAATGTCTAGAATCTGGGTACAGAGATAACAGACATCCTTAGCACACAGAGGAAGTAAGAATTATGAAACTTTACGATGTGGTTAGTCACTGCTATATCTTCAAATGCAGTTTTCTGTATTTGACATATGAGGGACGCTTTGCAACAAGGCTGCCTTTCAAAATACACCAGTCGTACACAAAACAGCACATAGCAACACATCCTATCAAAAATGCCTTATACCTAGCACTGGGAAAGCCCCTATGTCTTTATCTCGTCTTCTCAATCTTGTTTACCAGTGTCCGATCACTGTCTGCTGCATAGCTAAGGTCAAAAGAATCAATCTGGAGAAATGATTTGGAATCCAATTAGTCTCATCTAGAAAGGCGACACTGTAATTATTGGATTATTTCCCATTAATGGATTGAATTTCAATTGATTCCCCTGACACCGAACTGACCTGTTCTGTGGTCAGAGGGATTAATAGAAGACTTACACTTCCAAGCAAAGCCAGTCTTCTCTGGTATCAGTTGACCCGTCAGTCCATAGCAACCACGTGATCCCAGTTTCTTTCCTGGTTGGACTTATTGGGGTTCTGAACCCTCCGTCCTTCTCCTACTCACATCATCTCTGAGATATCGAGAACCTGGAAAGCTGGAAAAGGAAGCAAAAGAGAATTGTTAGAAATGTATAAAAGTACAATCAAACCAAAAAGCTATTCTAAATATTTTATAGTTAAGCAGTAACAGATTTTCTGTGACTCACTGCTTAAGGCAGACTAAAAGAAAAAAGAAAATACCCTTGAAATGAGGAAACAACAAAAGAGAGCTGGAATGAGTGGGAGTTTGCGTCTGTGCACAGTTTGTCTGAGAGAATAACTACGCACTTAATTTAATCAACTGGGCGAGTATGTGTGTGGATGTGCAGCCATTTGTACTGTACATGCCCAGTGTTTGTGTACTGTCTAGTGCTCTCCTCTGCAACAACCTCTTTTGCAACTTACAGAACGCACTGTTGCAAAGCAAAACATGAACAAGCTATTTATCTCCAACCATGCAAAACTAATTCCCCGCAAATTAGTCTTCCCAAACAGTGTTTGCGATACACATGAGGAGTCTGCACGTATTCACCATTTGTTCCCAACAATATAATTGTAAGAATCATCAACAGTAAACAGAAGAATGGTGTTAACAAACAGCGTAGCCCAATTAGAGTTACCACTACACCCCCCCAAATCTGTCCGTGAATAAATAACTAAATGTATGTATGCTGGAATTAATTCTTCACTATTAACACAAAGACTTTACTGTGATGTTATTCGCCTTTTGCCCCTCACTCCTACTCTCCCAGAGTCTCACTGCCCACAGGTGTGAGACACAAAGCCACATTGTTAACACTTGGCCGCTGTGACGCAGACGAGCAGAGAAGAGGTGAGTTAGTCACTGGACCCAGCTGGACGAGTCCACTCAGTCTGAGGAAAATGAATGAACAAGGTATGGAAAACACCTACTGTACTGTAAGAGCTGTGCTCAACTTTTCCAAATGTTGCAAATGTCTTTGGCATTTGAACATAAACATGTTTGCTATAAAAAACGCCCCCTTTAGTCCGAGGAGTGCAAACCTGGTCAAAAGATCCTTCATCCACCATTTCATAATGGTGTTTTATTACAAGTTGAGGGACTTGTGAGAAACAGGTTACAGTTTTTCTCCATTTGAGAATAAGTGACACAAACACCAAAATAGCCCATGGGCCAGACATGATTTTACTGTTTTCAGTTCAAACCTGCAGTCATCCAGTGGTAAAAAGCAAAACTAAAAACAAAATGAACTACATATTTTTCATATATTCATTTGTCATATCTTGGCTGTCCTTTTCCTCTGATCATACATTTTCATCCACATTATAATTAGCAAGACAGAAAGGTCCAACTCAATGCAGCACAGGCCAAGTTACCCTGACTTTTAGTCTCTAATATGGGTTGATGTCTTCCTTAGCTCAATGGCGTCTTTAATAGAAAGTCCCTGCCGTGTTAACGCCCATGTTTTTCAAACTCCATCCCCAAGCAAAGATTTCTCAAGTGACGTAATTTGAGTCATTTTCTCAGACTTGACAAAGCCAGTTTTCACAAGCTGTGCAGCACTCCCCGTGACTAGTAAGACACTGACATGTAAAATTGATGAAGTCTTCCTTTAAGGTAACATGTCTCCAACAAGGAGAGTAACTCTGAATTTATTCTATATGTGGAACAGATGAATGCACTGCTGATAAAAGACGGTTAAGCTAAAAACATTAGCTAATTGTCAGATTTCTGAATCTGTCAATCAAACGTGAATCACAGAGTAAGCAGGCCGAATTGACTCAGTTAACTGGATCAGAGCACATTTCCCTGCTAGTTTTTCATACAGTGAGTTTAAGAAATGTTTAGTTACCAAGCAGTGGTACAAAGATATCAATAATACATAAAATAGGTAATGTGCTACACTGAAGTAATGATATGCTTAGAAGAACTAGGATAGGCTTTTTGCAATGTTTATATATTATTATTAATTTTAAAATGCCTGAGCTAAATGATAATAGGTATAGAAAATCTATAAAATATTAATATTAATGTAAGTTATTCATACTGTATTTCACTTGCTTACAAGTCTTTTGGTAGGCTTCATCTTTTCACACGGAGTATTGTTCTCCTTTCAGCCCTGCACATTTAGTCCATAGAAGGAGACGCTCAGTTGCTCACAGCATACGATTACTGCAGGCACAAGCACTTCCTTTCTGTGCCACTCCGTCCATTGACTAAGAGGGGAAACATGCAGGCCATTAAAGTTTAATGGGAGTGCAGTCATCACCCAGCACTCTGTGATTCAATCATTAATTCATACCCAAACAGACAACACTGAGTACTGTAGCTAAGCACGCCTGTGAAGTAAAGTTATTTCTTCGGAATACATAGGAAAGAATTAAATATGACTATTGTGGTCTTTCTTCAATGCTCAGTCTGTTTTTTGAATTATTTTTATTGTGATTTGCATGGTCAAAAATGTTTAAATCCATGCCCAAACCTGATTTTATTCAAACATCCCCACATAAACCTATTCAATTTCAATGAATCTAAAGTTAGCTATTCGTGCTACTCACATGCTGCCTTCCTGATACATAAATCCAATATTGATGACTTCTACCCCAGAGCTGCACATGGGATGATGAATCCACAGCTTCCTATATAATGGTGTTAACTACTTTACAACGTAGATGCATGCAGTAACTTTAATTTATGATGCTCAGTGGGGAGAGCACGCTGTGTCAGCTTGGAACATTTGATTTCACACCTAACCATCGTCAGTATCTGTATGTTTGCTAATGCTATTCAATCTGTGAGGTTGCTGAGAAAACAAGACAAAATGCTGCTTGAGATAAAAACGTACCAAGCTGACATGGTATATTAACAATATATTAAAAGACATTTCTCAGTGTACATGTAAAGATCTGCCAATGTGAGACTTCATATAACTTCCTACTCACATGAGTCCTGAACCCTAACTGACTGGTCTACTGAGCATGTGAGAGCCTGAGCCTCAAACACCCATGCTTTGAAATATGTGGCTATTGCCGAGGGAAAAAAAGCTGGGAAATAATATTTCTATCATAGGATGAGCAGAGTAATCTCAAGCCTCAAGCTTGAGGACTCTAAAAATGGCACTTCTGGGGCACAGTGTAGGTGAAACCACGGACAAGAGATAATAATCACTGCAATTACAGCTTCAGCCTTCATTCCACTGCTGCTCAACCAAGGGTAACACGTTTGTTCCCTTCACTAGAGTCCTGTATAAATGTGACTCAAGCAAACAGTGGTGCAGCAGTCCAGTCATGACTGTTACATACTTAAATATATGATATAAACAAATTATTGGGTGCAATAGTTTAAACAATTTTGTGGCTTTAGCCTGATCTGACAAACTGCTGTGCTAATACATATGGTCCTGTTCAGGTTTGGTTTGCTGTAGCTGCATTCTCTGACTCCTTCCCCATGAATGTTTTTCCTGAAACAGCTCTTGTTTGTGTCTAAGTGCAGTAGCTCTCCTTAGAATGAACAGTCACTCTCTGTTCCCTCTATCAGACAGAGTTACAACACAAGAACTTCCTCTTCTCACAGCACGTTACACCACAAGTCCTGGTTAACTTGCGAAACACTGACCTGGCACGCCGAGCAGCTGAGCTTCAAATACTGTAGATGCTGCGCATTAATGAAATATGAGCCACACGTAAAATGCGAGCATGAAACTTTTTTTAATTGGGTACGATGGTGCAGTGGCCGGTTCTTTATTAAAATGTATGGAATAAAGTCCCTGAAGATTATAACAGAGCAGAGCATCTGGCCTACATCCAGTTGCATATATAAGGAACACAGTAATTTTCACCCCAACCCATAATCAAGACTGCAGAGACATTCAGAGTGCAGTAAAATTGCAGAACAATTGCAGTGTTTCATGAAGTTATTAGGTCTCCCTCATCTACTTGTTTTACCATGAACTCACACTGGTCAGTACACACATGCAGCTGCGCCTCTTATTTCGATGATAATCAGAAGAAATGGTGAGAAACAACGGACAAAGAGGGAAACAGTAACACAAGTCAGACAGTAAAGATCAGCAAATTATGAAGGTTAATTGCCCAGGCACTTAATTAAAAATGTACGTGGCTAAATTAACCTCTGATTGGCCCACATGACTGAACGTGTGCCAGCCACGACAAAAACTGTGTAATCAAGTTACAATATGAATCAGTTTGGATGTAAGACTTGTTTTCCCACGCTTTACAAATCCTCTCTGGTTTAAATATTTCTGAATGAAGCATAAATTCTCCAAAACAACTTCATCAAAATCAATAAAACAAATCTGTAAAACTTTAAGTGCACACAAAACTGATTGGGAATAGAGGAGAGTTGTCACAAAACCCAAGGATGGACACAAATTCTTCCCGTGACTGCTTGTTTTGCTCTTTCTCCATTCTTCTTTCAGCCCAGGTGTTCAACACATTTCTCATACCTGATGGTGAAGCCCTTAATTTGATTTTATCACCTGAGAGCATCTGAGAATCATCCCTCAAGCAGATGGACGTCATTTCAAGCAAGAGAAGTGGCTCGCGTTGACTCAACAATGACTCGTGTCTTTCTACACCAGCTGCTGTCATATCAATGTCCTGCATTCATGTGTCAAAATGTATTTAAACTGCCCATTCATACGCACACTTACACAACGGCCAACACTCACAGCTATACTGCTAAACCAGTTTAAAACGAGCCAGTGTGGATGCATTTAACGTATCAGAGTCATTCTCACCTTAGGATATTGAAAAGTCACCATCAGGAAGTAAATCCTTATATTAGCACGTGTCTAACAATAGCTCATATATTCCCAAGGTGAAGAAGATGTGGGCTATGTAGCTCAATATTCAGAACGCAGATGAGGAATCTGAGGTAATTCTAAAATTAACATCAGCTTTTATTAGGCCATTTAATCAGGGATGGAACAGAAGTTATTGTGAAAGAGGTTATGGTGAATGAGGGACATTTATAATTCATGTATAAACACATGACACCCACATCAGTTTCCCATACTGCAACAATTTTGAATATCATCTCATTGTCACATTATTACCATTAGTGCCATAAAAATGAAATTGTTTCACATCTTCCTGTCTATTCCATTTGTGTTCCGATGTATGGGTTAGCATTTGCAATTCCTTCCACAATTAAACTATTATTTTTTTATTTTTTTATTTTTAAACTTAAATCTGAATGTGCCCTTGCATCACAATAAAATGACCTTACACATTATTATTCTCTATGTGATATCGGAAAACAACCCACATTGTGTAAGCTACAGCATCCAGTATGGTAAGCAGGCTGTGCAGCGTACAGGCCTGTCTACTATGTGTATACTACGTGTACTCGCCCCCTTTCATTTTCTGTCTAGACCAGTGATGCTGCATATCACAATGCGCCCCTTTGCCATAAAATCTGAACGGAATATTAATGTAAAATCCACATTGTCTCTGATTCACTCTGAAAAAAAAAAAAAAAAAAAGATTGGTAGAAGAGAAAATAATCACATGGAGCATCCTGGTGGTCGCACGGCGTATGGATTTGCTCCACTAACCCATATTTACTGTAGTCCGTGTTGTCTGTGTTCAGGAATGGCAGCGTGGACGGGAGAAATATATCCAATCCCTGTGGCCCGCATTAGTTTTCCCTCCCTGGCGATTTGTTGTTGCTGAATAATTGTCGGCTTTTAGCGAAACGCAAGTGTGGCGTGATTCTATGAGGGATGCAAAGGGAGCCTGAACGCATCAAGGCTACACCGGGAGCCGGGGAGAGGTTTCAAAAACATGAGGCTGGATAAATAACCAGGACAGGAAAACAGTCGGCGTTTACGCATAAATATTCCTGTTTCCAGTGCTGTTTTGTCTCTTTGGCATCTTACCGTGGTACTCAGCGGTGACCTCGCCGGCGCAGCGGCTGACGATGTCGGCTCGTGTCTTTCCTGCAAGGACCCGACGTCGATTGCCTCTTCCGTTACGTCCTTTGGAGAATAACACACGCACAAAAACAACAACCAAGTTGTCGAATCATCTGACCGCAGCCGAAGAATGCGTTCAGTTTCCCCTGACGATCATGTTTGCAGCAGATCTCTCTGAGGATGCGCTTCTCTCCCCCCCCCCCACCCTGCCTGCCTGTGCTGAGCCGAGCCGTGTTATGGCAGCCAGAGCGGAGACTGGAGACCCTCCCCCGGGCGCACAGCGGTGTATCAGGTGGACACTCAGCATCCCTCCCATTCCTGCATCCCTGGGCGTTAAAGGGCCGGCCTGTGCG
>JAVQJD010009412.1:0-18549 GCA_036023655.1 Nannoperca australis | reverse complement strand
TGGGACTGGACCAATCACAGGACGCGTACAACGTTCAACGTGACGCCTCTAGAAGGCCTGCTGACAACAACTCGCGATCTGATTGGCTCTCGCAACTGTGTATCAACTGTATGTACCCGCTCACTTACATTGCACAGACGCCAGCACTGATGCTTCTGAAGGCCTCAGGCAGATTTCATACAGCCTGGCAACACAAGCTAGCTGGATTCTGATTGGATAAAAACTCTAACCTAAAAACAACACCAACATGAAGAGAATATTTTTATATATTTAGGGAAAGTAAATTCTAAATTAAATTAACTTTGATCAAATTATGATGATGATTTATGTTAGGCCAGCAGAGAAGGCCTTGCTGGCCCTGACGGCCACCACTGGTTTCCCACAACACTAACCTGTGCATCCTTTGAGTGTACAAAGTGTGCAGAAGACAGCAAACCAACAGATCAATAGGATTCATGAAGGTCGTCCCTGTTTGTGTGTGTAAATAGTTGAAGCGTATAGATGCAGAAAACCTTTATTTTCCATTAATATTGAGAACTTTCTGCTAAATGAAACTTATTTTATTGCTTCTAGTCACACTCTTTACTGAAACCTTCAAACTCTGGACGCTGCGACTAAACTTTAAATGTGCAGGCGTAGATATGTTCATGCAGGTGGATTTCCCTGACCTGTTTGGCATCGCTGCAAACTTCAGGACGTTGCCTTGAATCTTAAAAACAGTGTGTTTGCATGGAGTCTGGATGCGAAGGAAGTTTAAACGCTGACGGCAGGAAAACCGACCCGAAGCAGCCGGAGGCCTGAACTCCTCTGCAGCCTGAACGCCTCAGCTGCAGCTTCACCGGCCTGGTTTGTGCACATGTGCAGCAGGTGGAGGCTCTATTCTTGGACTGAAGTGTACGGTGAACATGCTACAGTACTCTTTACTACAGTATTCTCTGAGTACATACTGTAAATACTCATATCATCTCACACACTGTATCTTTATATCCATATTTATCTTCTCTTACTGCTCATGCACGTCTGGTTAGATGCCATCTGCATTTCGTTGCCTTGTACCTGTGAATCAATCAATCAATACATGCTAACAGTACGCAGCGTGCACTGTTCTGCGCACTAATCTTTATTTTAGGGTGTATTTTTAGGTAGAATTCAAGGATTAAACTCACTTTAGTCACTTTACCTGGAGCTGTTTCACCACATAGCATAACACACCCCAACATCCGACTGTTCTGTTGTGCGGATGAGTTGCATTGTGGGTAATGTAGGCACCAGGAACACAAATGTGTGGACTGCAATACTAATTATGTGGATTTCTCCTTTATTATTATAATATGGAGGACCTAAACTGCCATAATCAAACATGAATAAACAATGAATTAATAAGTAAATGAATTAAATTAGTATGCCATTAAATGCACAAAGTAATAATAAATATAAATATTCAGGCATTCAATTGATCAAATGTGATATAAATTGTTTTTTCCGTATTAAATGTGAAAGAAAATAAATAAAAAGGGGAAATAATACATATAATAATAATAAGAAGAAATAAATGTATTTTAATTTGACTTTTTGGTGCATTTAATGTCATATTCATTTATTCATGGGGTCATTTGTTCATACATTTATTTATTACGGCAGTTTCGAGCCATGTGATGTGTTTTTGGGACGTGTTTGGGGCGATGCTGAGCTGTGAGTGGACAGTTGGTTCAAATTAAAGAAGGGAGGACGTTACTTTACAGAATTAAAGAGACAGGAAGTTATACCAACAAAGACTGATGTTTCCTGTCAGTGTGTGTGTGTGTGTGTGTGGCAGCATATGTCAGCAATAATCTGATTTGGACGAGTCAATAGACAGAGAGAGAGAAAGCACAACATACATAGAGAGAGAGAGGCAGAGGGAGGTGTTATGGACGGATGGATGGATGAAGGGTGTTACGGACGGAGTGGTGCGGGGGGGTTGAGACAGATTTGTGTAATGTGGGTCAGCTCTCAGTCTGGTGGCTGACAGGATCAGAGACACACACACAAACACATGTAGAGATGTTGAAAGGTGGATTTTTGCTAAGCTAGCAAAAAGCCTAATTCCAGTGTTTATGCTAAGCTAACATCCATTGTGTCACGGCCGGGGTCACACCAGCACCAAAACAAGTACATTTCAGTGAGGATCGGTGGTGTGGTGAGTGGGTTCACGGGTTACCCAACAGCAAACCACCTGCCGCAACAAACAAACAAACAAACAAACAGATCCAAAATATGGTTCAGAGACATAAAAAACAAAAAAAACAAAGTCCCAAAGTTTGTTCTGGAGACATTTCCGAGTGTGCGCCTCTCAGCAGGTGACAACAAACCCGTTTTCAAAAGTTTGGTTCGGGTTTAAACAAATCAAAATAAAGTAGGTTAGTAAGTTAAGTTACAGGAATAACCTGTGTCGTTTGGACCAGTCCGTCCAACCGGACCTCCTCACTGCACTGTGACGAAGCCACGACTTGAGACGAGAGGGTGAAAGTCTTAAAGAGTTCAAACAAAACACTGACGAGGAGAAATGAACCATAAATTAGATTTAAGATCATAAATCCAACGAGAAAACACTGACACGACGAGGATACAGCAGCTGACGGGGGACAGGTGGACACAATCAGACAGGACAGGAAGTCAAAACTCCAGAAACCAGGGGGGCCCATGACTACCAAAATAAAACCACATGAACACAAGATACCTGACGTACACGGACGTCACCGGACTTATTCAGCTCTCATTTAAATCATCGTGTCGAATGCAGAAATAGATTTCATAGATTAGAAATAACAGGAAGTCAAACTGTGTTGTCTTTATTACCAAGTCGGTTTTCACTTACAGGGAGTTTTGTTTTGGTAGAAACAAGTTGTGGCACAAATATATAAAGAAACATTTAAATAAAACCAGTAGAAGCAAGAACTTTAAAATGAAGCAAGTCAATGCAACGTAAACACAGAATTTATCGATAAGAAGAATTTGAATGATCCAGATAATTAGTCCAAATAATATTATTATTATTATAATATTCATTATAAACTTGTGTAACCTTTAGTGGCGTCTTTATTCAGAATTACAGAAGACCTCATTTGTGTTTTATTATTTCTTCCTGTACGTTTGAGTGTGTTAAACAAGCATGATGAGTTACATAAGAACTAAATGAATGTGCAGAGGACGGAGAGCATTGCATGCTGGGTGCGGACGGGACGGATGCCTCTGAGGCAAATTTGAGGTTTTTGAATTTCGGCTGCATAAATAAACGTGACGGCGTCGACGCTGCAGGAAATAAAACTGAAAGAAGGATTCGTTGTAAAGGCCGAGACGTTTTTATCTCCCATCAGCAGCATCTTTCATTATCACTCACTCACACGTTCAGAGACACGATAACATCACATTCAACAGGAAACACGACTCCACACAAAGCACAACACTGCAGAAGATACAAAGGTCCTTTTATTGGAACTCTACTGGTTTACCTGTAAATCTGTCACCTGCTTCGTTTCTGTTTCCTGCCCTGTTGTTTAAAACGTGCTGCACCCAGAAAGTTCTCGATCCCCTTCGTTTCTTCACATGTAGGCGAGGAGAAGATGCATTTCCTGCTCCGCTAATGTTGCTAATGTTTAACTAAATATTCCCCCGACCTGTCTGTCATCCTGGACTCCCCCCCCCCCCCCCAGCCCCCCCGCTGACCTCTGACCCCAAACAAAACAAACCGCTGGGTTAATCAGCCCCGCGGCAGGAAGATGAGGCGTTAATCTGCTGTAATCCACCACACTGGATACCAGCACACTTGGGTTTTTATTTTTTTTGGGGGGGGGGCTGTAATGGCCGTGGTGGGATTAAGTGAGAGCGCTAAGCTACTCCTCGCTGCAACGCAAGGACGCCGTCGGCGTGAACAGCGGCAGACTTAAGACCCTCGACGGGAGGCGGCAGGCAAAACACACATTTAGATTTAATAAGGTGACACAACAGACAGTGTTTACAGCTGCAGGGTGGGGGGGTGGGGGTTAAGGTACAAGGCGTAATCCCGCCACAACAATACGGCTTACACAATTAAAACTATAACAACGTCTGTCAATATTAGTGTGAAGACAGATAGCAGCCGTCACGTCACTTTAATCCCTGATAAACCTGCCCCGCATTAATCCTTCATTTACTCCCAACACACAACGCAGACGCTCTATTTACTCTTATTAAGTCCAGGAAGTTGTTTTTTTACATGTGCTTTCTGTTTTTCTTCACTCAAGTGTTTTTATTTATTTATTTATTCAGAACAGCCCCGCTGAGCTTTAAAACTTTACTTTTACTCTTATTGTGGCAGGCGCTACAGGTCCATACGAACAAGAACCAACAGACTCAGGAACAGCTTCTCTCCTAAAGCTGGTAACATATTAAACTCAAACCCGCACTGACAGCATATCTACCTCACACCTGTGCAATGTATAAAGTACCTGTGCAATATATAAAGTACCTGTGCAATATGTGACTACTGTGCGACACTGATTTATTTATTCATACTGATTATTATATAGCTTTTGTATTATATAGGTTTACTGTGTAAGGAGCTGCTCTTCAAATCTCATTGTACGGTGTATAATGACAATAAAGGCTTTCTATTTCTATTCTAGTCTTCTAAATTTCTTTACAGTACAATTTTAGTAATAAGTTATTTGAGCAGAAAATGCTTCCTGAAGAGGATCATTTGCTGCTTTTCAACGTTGTTTTTGGAGGTTTGAGAACTGTTGATCAGACGCAATTTCACTGCTCTTTGTCACTAGATAAGATCCTGGAATACTTGTGCTTCCATACGGGGAACAACCTGAACTCTTAATAAGATATTAAGCATATCGGCCTCATCAACAAATAACTTGGGTCACAAAGGAGTCAGAGTATTTTCTCTGGAGGCATCGGGGGGTCAAACATCAAACTAAAGGACGCTGGCTGAGGAGGTAAATCCCTACATTGGACTGAAACTGGCAACCCGGCCTCGGCCTCCCGGTTGCTCCCGCGTCGATTCCCCCGTCTCCTCCGCCGCTCTCGGCGAGCGTTAATGTGACAGCCACTTTGAAATTAGGCGGCGGATTAAATTAGGGCTTTAAAATCCCCCTTTTGGAGTTGCTCATTCAGTCGTGAAAAGATTAAGGGGCGACGATGAAAAGGGATTCTAGTTAAGACCTACATTATCGCAGACCTCAACGCCCAGACACACAAAAAAAGAAAAAGTGTGCGGCGCATTTGAAGCCATTTGAGGATCAGTGTAAATGATTTCTTTGTGGACGAGTGAATGAAATTATAGAACAGGGACCAATGCCTCTCGCTCGCTCTCTCTCGCTCTTATCAACCTTGCAAAATGGACGGGTCCTGTGAATCAGACACACTTTAATTTCTGACAGAAAAAAGGGCTCAGGGGCAGAGGAGGCGAACGCCAGGTGAGTTATTCATCTCAAGGTAATATTTACCGAGACGGTGGGAGAGAAAGCAGAGCAATTCGACCTCACCGGGAGCGCAGGGCGGAGGGTGGAGGATGAATGATGGATGGAAGAACCAAACTGAGACTTCAATTAAAAATAAATGGAAATATCTCATTTCCCTTTTCACAGATTGGATTTATATTGCTGGAGTTTGTTGCCTGGATACCTCTCATTGCCCCCCCCGCTCGCTTCCTAATGTTGATTAGGTCGGAGATGATAAATAAATCGATGGTACCGGGGGGGGGGGGTTGCCAGGCCTGATTGTTTCTGGGGGGGGGCAGGAGCGTTAAAGGACCTGGACCAGGACCAAGACCAGGATGTGACCGCCATCTTAAAACCACGTCAGTAGTGTCGTGTTGAAGAGCGCAGGTTTGGTTTTAAAGGGATCAACAAGTCCGTCCAACATCCAGAAACATTTTTACAAAAGTAGGGAGTCGTCCACCGCGGCTGCACAATCCTCTAATATCTCTGTTGTTTAAAACATCTTCTTAACGGATCTCACGAGAAGACCAACACCGACGGTGAAGAACAGTTGTTCCAAAAACTGTTAAAAAAGCAGTTTAGCAATTGGTAACATGCTCCTTTACAATAAAACACACACACATTGTAGTTAGCTACCCTTATCCTAAAACACGTTGTAGAACTGCCTCTATCACAAGTTAACGTAACAAGCTAACGTGACATGCTAACGAACAATTTGAAAAATACTTTTTGGATTTGACACCAAACATGAGGCTGTTTTCTGACGTTGTTGGTGTCACGATTACGTGTTCAGCACGATGCACTGGTTGTCTTAATTTTGCGTTAGCAAAGAGAACATTAGCCTAGTTTTTAAAAATGCACAACCATTCATCTGCTTTCTTTTCATGACATTCGTTGACATTTCAAATGACGCCATTGTTCTTTAGTGGTGTCCAATTTGGATAAAACCTAAATGCAAGTACCCTAAAATATCAGCGTACTTGTACAAGTGTGGAGTGTAAATGAGAGCCAGACTTAGTTCCACTCAAACCTGGGCCCTGTTATTTATTATAATTTATTATTTTTGGGATCTAAATGACTAATAGGTACAGACAGGTTTGGAACTGGTCCAGAAGATCGCCACTGCAAGAACTCTCACGGGATTTCAGAGCACGACTTCTCCTCCTCAAACAAAACGGATCTCTTTAACAAAATGTTGTGTCTCTGTAGGGATCCATCCCATAATGTTAAATACCAGAGTTAGTGGCAAAAACAGACCCCACCAGGATGGTGTTGCAGCCATCGCAGCCAGTTCCCTGAGATGATCTGTTGGACCAATTCCAACACTTTTTGTACCTATTTGTTATTTAAACCCCAACATATATATATATATATATATATTTTTTTTTATTTATACAAAAGGCCAGAAAAAAAGAATACTTTTTAATGGTGAGCAACAGGAATTCATGACTAAAATTACTTCATGTGTTCTGCATCATTATAATAAAAATTTATCGATTAATCAATAATTATAATTACACATTTAGTTAGTTGCAGCTCTGGAAAACAGACATTGATTACCATGAATGCAGTTTCTCTTCTCCTAATTGGCCTCAGAGAAACATTTAACAGGGTCAAAGATCAAGAATTCACAAATGCATATTATTGATCATAATCCACAGTACTGCGGATGGATGGATGGATGGATGGATGGATGGATGGATAGATGGTAGATGAAGTGGAGTGATATGGAGCTACTAAATCTGTACTCGAGGCTAAATGCACTCTGCCTGCTGAACTGCACAAAGAAACACATTTAAACTTCACATTTCCATTTCCATTTCCATTAGCTGACACTCTCATCCAGAGCGAGTGCAGTAAATTCCCTCTTAACTTTTTACATTTGATGGAGGAACATGTCATCACGGCGAGAGTGCGAAACAGAAAAAGACAACTCTGCTCATCCAAACATTTTATCCGCTGTGTTGCGTTCAGGAAGGTGTCAGAGTTCCTGTTAACATGTTAATATCTGATCTAATCTCATCGTGACACACGGCATTAAATAAAAGTGGGATGGAATAAAATCTAAAGCAGCTGTCACACATTGAACAAGTCAGATGTGTTTATGGGGGGAGAATAAAAAGTATTTTTATTATTTTTATGTTTTGAGGAAAGAGATGAAATCTTAAGAACACAAAAGGAACTTCCTGAAGAGGACGATGTGACGTCTTCATTTAAGAACGTCTGCACCAAACAAAGGGACATTTTAGATAAAGTTATTGTTGTTTGCTACATTACATTAGCTTACATTAGCTTATCTCAGTGCTATATTACAATAGCTAACCTGTGTGCTACATTACGTTAGCTTGACTGAGTGCTATATTCCATTAGCTTAACTCAACGCTACATTGTTAGCTCACATGAGCTTAACTCAGTGCTACATTATGTTAGCCAACGTAATGTAGCACTGAGTTAAGCTCATGTGATCTTACATTAGCTTAACTCAGTGCTACATAACGTTAGCTTACATTAGACGCAGCACTGTGAATGAACACAACAATGTGAATCCAGCACGAGTAGATGTATTTGTTTTAACTGAAACTTGATTCATTCTTATTCATTAACCTGAAAGTTTTCTTCTTTAAAAGTTTCCTTTCAAACTGATAAATCCTGCCAATACTTCTACTCTTCCGTTTGCTTTTCGTCTATTAAAACCCTCCAGTGCTGCAGCCTTCTTCTGACTTGTGTGGTTAACGAGCTGTTTGTGCTGTTGATAGAAGACGAGCTAATTAAATCACAGGTGTGACAGCGGACTCAGGTGCTCCCATCAACACGATAACAGCATCCACCAGTGACCCGTGAAGCCAGGCTCTGGGTTAGATTTTTAATTCAAGACCTTTCTTTTATATCCAACATTTAAATTAGTGTCATGTTTGTGGCTTTCATATTTTTATCCTTCAGTGTTTATAGTATTTTTTTAACCACTAATTCACTGTTCTTTTACTTTTCACTGTGACTTTAAGGTAATTACAGGACATTTTACTGATTGTCAATCACGTATCTGTTGTATTTTTCCAGTCCATCATTGCACAAATTAAGCTTTTTCTACAACATAAAGGTTTAAATACCACATACAGTGTCATGTGAGTCCATATGCAGTTTCTTTACAGATTAATCTGACACTAAGCATAACTAGGATTACAGTAGCTTTATCTGGAGACAATCAGCAGGTCGCTGTAGCTGTCAGATAACTGAATTTATTGATTGGTTTGGAGACTTCCTAGCTAACTGAAAGAAAGCTTGTCCAAACATTCAAGGCATCACTGACAAGATGTTCTTTAGGACTGGTCACACCAGCATTTAAAACTAATTAGGAGACACCAATGTTCAGTCCAACAAGAATTGCTCGCCTGACGCATACGCCGAAAAAGGTCCTAACTTCCGGGCTCTGCCATATCCCTGCCATAGAAACGAATGGATGTAAATTCCCCAGTGGTTTCTCTTGTGAGTCTGGTTAAAGTTCCTCCGTGTGTCCTCGTGAAACGCTCACTTGTAGGAGGTTGATGACAATAAACTACACAGTTGGAGCACTTCTATGGTCATGAACTTACGAAGCAGGTGGGACAGGAAGTGGTGCATGGTCACTACTCGATCCGCACCGGAAACCCGATGTGTTCTGCACATGTGCGAAATGCGTCTACTTCCTGCACCGCAAACACAGCAATTCAAGCATTTTACCAGCTTTCTCTGTTAATGAATTATTATATTATTTATAATTCTTTTAATAGATAGATCAACTATTAATCCCCAAGATGACATTAAAGTGTAATAATCTGAATCTTCTATTCCGTGAATAGTCAAACCAAAAACTAACTATTACATTTAAAATCGCAGAAACTGCCGTAAATTGCTTCATCAAGTAAGCAATGAAGCATTTTACTTTTTATTTTGTTAATGAATGACAAACTTTGCTCCATATTTTAGACTTCTTTTACCAAAACAAGAGAAAATGTGTTTTTAGCAGGCCATACAGCTTCTCCCACCTCTTTCAAACCTCCTGTGACAAAGTTCTATCTCTTTTAAATCGATCATTAAGTGACCGGAAGCGATTGCGTGTTCATCACAGTTTCGGGATAATTCGTTCTTACTGCTCGAAAGTTCAATGCAAAAGATTTGTGCTGAATTATTTCGCCTCCACACGTGAATCCGCTGCTGTTTCCCGTGAAAATGACTCAATTCTGAAGCAAAATGTTTGAAATTCAGGTGTGAAAGAGCCTGAAGAGCAAATCCTTATTAAACATTTATTGTGAAGTTAAACATAAACCTGTGTATTTACTGTGATGTATCCTGATTATCTCCCATGATTCATGTCGTTGGGGGTGAAATGAAACCTTCGTTTCCTTCCAGAAGCTTCAGGCCTCGGGTTCTGGTTTATTATTCACGCTCTCCACTGAGAACAGCTTGGACATGTTTGTGTTAAATCTGTGCCCCCCTTAAAAATTTTGGGGGTGGTCATGGCCGGCGGGCTGCTGACCTCAGACTCTGGACTGGAGGGATACCAGCGGGCCCTGAGGATTGTGGGTAAACCTCAGAGGTTTTCGGCTGGCCGCTACAAAGCTGCTTTGACAAACCAGCCGGAGGGGTGGAGGAGGAGGTGAGACTGCATGGAGGACCACCAAGGCCAAGAGCCCCGGGGCTATGCAGAGCAATGCTCGCTCTACCGCCTGCTCTCTCTGCCTCTCATCTCTGTTATTATATTATCACATCTGCTGAAGACAAAATCCATTTCCAAAGTTGTTTACAGAACCGAAACGCACTGTTTCAGGGCTGCAGCTAACTATCTTCATTACAGATGAATCTGCCGGTAGTCAGCGTTGATCACCTGGTGAGTATTTAAGCCGAACTAGAAACAGCGGTTGTTGTTACAAAATCTAATTATTTGTGACCACCTGACTTACTGTTTGCTTTATGCACCAAGATTAACAGTCTCAAAGAAAGGTGAGATGATGTTGAGATACACTAGTTGTAACGACAGACTGTGTATAAAGATGGACGATGTGACAGCTAGCCAAAGACAAGCTAAAACATCTGGATCGCCGCCTGGTGGCAGGTTGCAGTATAACTTACACATCAAATAAGATGTTCCACAGATGGTTCCTGTCCTGTCAGGTAGTTCTTCTCACTGTGATGTTTGTTCAAGAGTTCGTTCTTCTGATACGTTTGGTTTAAATTTGTTATTTAATGCTATAAAAAGGGGGTGAGACGTCATGATTGACAGCTTGTAGTGTACTTGCGATTGGTTCAGGTGGGTGTGTGGTCATAACTCATCTGAGAGATTTATTTTTTACAAATGGGTCAAGTTAGTAAACTAGGTAAGTTTACCTTTAGTACCAGACAAACTCAGAAAGGCTCATTACCGGGACTCAAACCCTCGCCTTCTAGATATGAGGTTACACTGTTGTGGTGGTCCAGAGAGCTCAAGTCCTGCCCCACATGCAGGTTAACCTCCTGGAGGAGACAGTCACCTGGACAAGAATATCCTTCAAGAAGAAGAATGAATATCGAATTTCACACAGTGACACAAAATCTATCTGTATCTCTGAAGGATGCAGTCAGGGGCTTGGAGATGACTTCGCCCACAGAGCAGAAGAACCTGCAGATGGCGCTACGCTTGTTTAGTGGCGGTTCGAATGCTGGTTCCTTCTTAAATGAATGGAAACCACTTCTTATACAGGTCCTTAAAAATGGCCTTGTTGGGGTTTTTCAACGTTTCTGGGGTGATGTATAGACCTGCACCCTTGACTTTGGCCCATGTTTTGTTCTTGACCAGATGCGTGATGATGCAGTTGACCTTTGCTTTGTTGTAGATCAGCAGCTTCTCGACGAGAATCCCGACAGACATTAAGTTTCACAGCTGCATCCTGCACAAAAACGTCTCCATGAGTCCAAGCTCTGGTAAAGTGCTTTGCCAAAAAGGTCTTGATCTTGTTCCCCGCTTCTTTCAAAGATGTTCGTTTGTGTTTTGGACTTCCAAACTCTTAACCTGTCCGACAATTTAACTGAGCAACAACTTCACTCTCCAGAGAGGTTTCAGATTGCAGCAGCTCGTCCTCAGAGTCCGACACAACATCCAGAAGAGCTTCAGTGATTTCCCTCACCTCCATTCCTGATAATTGTCTGGACAGCTTTAGTTGTTGCTCTCACAAAGCTGTCGTCTGATGAGCAGCTGTTTCTGGTTCCACTCTTGTGATTTGTGACTGACTGCCATCATCAACAGCATCTGTAGTTTAGCAACTGTTGCTAGGCTCCGGTGGCAACCTTCCAGTAAACAACTGCTTCTCAGAATAATGCACTGAAAAGAAAACATGAGCATGATGAGGTTTTACGAGAGAGGCGGCATCACCTGCTGTTTCATATTGTAAAATCATTATTTCACAGTTTCCCATGCAGAGGCACAGGTTTGATAATCTCAGTTACGAGTGTTAGAAATTGTCTCCAGGTTGTTATGGACTGCTGAGTGATGCACCTCAGTCTGTCGTGCCTCACAGATCTTCTCTCCAGCTCTGCAGATCTTCAGGGAGGTCTGAAGGGGCCCCCTTTCTGAAAAGCACAAAGTCCTGCAACAGCACCTGCCTCAGATGCCACACTGCAGAGGTCGGCCATCTTGCAGTCAAACTTTGCATTGTAGCCCACGTGGCGAGGACCGGCATCACACATTAGGAATCTCCCGTAGGACCCATGGAAGACCTCCTCCAAAGGATTATAAAGACAACGTAATCCTCTTTCACCAGTTTAAAACTGGTCCCAGGTAAGATGGCTGCAACATGGTCGTTACGACACATTGCATCTATGGTTTTCTACCCGTGGATATACTAAAGTCCTGAGTACTGAGATGACAATGTTTGTCTTTAGATCTTGAGATCATGACAGATAGCATCTACCGTTAGCCAAACTGGCTAACTGGCCAAGACACTTCCTTTACATCACATTGCAGGTAAAAGGAAATCCATTCTTTATACGTCTGTGCCACGTGTTGTCAAATTGGACAATGTATTTCTTCATGCAGCATGGACCCTCTCTCATTGAGGCCCCTGATGATCACATGTCATATGCTACTGACTATAAATGTCTGCACGCTCATTGTGCAGTAAAAAACCACCGTTAGCATGAAACCAACAGGTGGAAACGTGTTGCTTTCCTGCTGCTGGAGCACAAAAAGCTAATCTGAACATTATTCCTCTCTCTCAGGTCAGTCTGCAGCTTTTAGCAGTGAATCAATAAATCAGCAGATCAATACATTCTAATCATTTTCCTTGTGTCAGATGCAGACAGGCGTTGGAAACAGCACAGAAACATGAAGGGAAATGCCAAGATGACATTTTACAGATCTAATATCATATTAAAGCATGTAAACCTGCAGAGACGTGTTTATCGACGACTCGTTCGCAGCTGATTCCAACACGCTGTTTAAGTATTACGGGTAGTTCGACCGTTTAAGAGGCTCTCCCGAGACAAACATGAAGACAGTCACATGGCTGATGGATCTATTAGCTATCGTCTGTTTGATTTTATGAAATCTGTTAAAGAACTGCTTATATTCAGGTTGTTGTTTTTCTAAATGTGTCTGATCAACAGAACAAGAAGTCAGACAAATTAGCTTTTTTTAAATCCAGAAGTAGATTCAGGGTTTTCATTTATTTAAACCTGCAAACCACACACACACACACACACACCTTTAGTATCTTATTAATGCTAAATCCTCCTAAAATGAGTAAAGAGGCTGTTTAACGGCCACTTTAACAACAAAACTTCACTTTGTTTAACACCAGTTCCTCCCAGGGTTGTGCTTTCAGTATGCATGCAATTAAATAAATATAACAAATAAAAAGTGTAACTGTGATTTAAAAAAAGTATTAATTTGCTTTATTTGTTGTTTTTGTTTCCAAGTATATATTTTTTTTACATTTAAGATTTTAAAAAATGCAGTTTGGATATTTGCTGCTGTTTACAAACGATCATGAAAATACATTTTACAATATAAAGAAATATCTTCATTTTGAGATCCACCCCCGAATGTGTTGATCATTAATGCTGCATTGATTTTGAAAGAGTACTACAACTATTAATGACTGGAAAAAAAGAGTAGTTCATTTTACTGAACAAGACTTAAAGAACTAAGACACTAAAGAAGTGAACTTCCTAACAGCAGGTCCGAGCTTCAAGTATCCCAAATCTCCTGTTTTAGATGGATTACAACAACAGTTTTATGATATCTTCATGGTTCTCAGAAGATGACCATTAGCACCATCATCAGGTCCAAGTTATCACCAAATACCTGCAAACTAATGACATTCCCAGCAGCCTCAGCTGTACTGGAGTGCCAATTAGCAAATGTTAGCTAACACACAAACATTATACCTGCTAAACATCGTCAATATAAGCACGTTAGCATGCTGATGTTAGCATGCTGATGTTAGCATGCAGCTCACAGCCCGACTGTAGTTTTGTTTCATAAAGAACAGTTGCAAGATGTAACGTTCACAGTCTCTGCTTCTGTCCTTCACAATGTTTAAAAGAACTGAAGGTATTTTTTGTAGCTGCAATATCGTGTGGGCTGTGTTTAGTCAAACTGTCTTCACAGGAACAGGGATCATTATTAACTCTTTGTGTTAGCACTTCACTCTCATCGCTCTTTCAGCTCTTTTCATTGCTCTCCACGGAGATGAGAAATGAAGAATGTGTAATTACCTGAAGCAACGAGGCGACCGCACTGTCCGCCGGCTGCACAGAGATCCTGCAGTAATGAGAAAAGGTAAGCCACTTACAGACAAAAGCTCTGCTATTTTCCTCACCTCACTTTGACAGCTAATGACAGACGCTAACATGCTGCTCGGCTACACCTTCACCCTCTTCACAGGATATTTAAAAAGAAAATCACCACTCCAACTGAATGCTGCTGAAGCTTTGTGTGTTCAGAAATACTATTATATAATATAATAGTATAGTATAGTATATATAGTATAATAATATTCTTCTAGAGTCGGTTTGACCTCTGTGTCCACATGGTTAGCTTACCTTAGCACAGACAGGAAGCTGCTAGCCTAGCTTCCTGCGCCCTGTAGCTTCAATGCTAATAGGCCAAAACATCTCATCTTTATATTTCTATGCAAGATACAACACAAGACTGCTTTTTATTTTTAGCTAGGTTAGCAATTTGCTTCTGTAATTCATGCTAATAAGAGAGCTAGCCGGAGAAGTTTGCAAAATGTTGATGGTAGCAGACAAATATGCACCCAGTTCCAGTTTATTAGGCACATCTAGCAAATGTAATGATCATGTTGAAGGATTTATGTTCTGTTGAATTGTATTAAAGTTCTCAGCATCAACAGGGGCTTATAGAAAGTCATTTCTATGGAAGATGGTCACAGATTTAATGAGGTAATTTTAGATTTCAGTTGTTTTATCGTTGAGGTTTAATGTTTTATGTCTTGTGTTTTGTCCTTAACATCTTGAAACCATGTTCGAAACAATATAACATGTTATCCCTTGTGTGCAATCCATAAATATCATATCATAGCATGTTCATTGAGTTGTGCTACTGCAAATTCTTGATTTTTTGCTAAATTAAAATGTGTTCACAACTGTAACATTAGGTAACATTGATTTTGGCCACTTGGGTGCAGCAGAACAAGCTGCAGACACAACATCTAACTTTGTATCACTAACAGTATATATTTGACAGTTTTTTAGGTCCAGCTAGCTAAAACTAACGCAGTCAAATGCAACAGTTCTGCAAGAAGTCAGATAATCAGCAAGATTATAATATTCAGTTTGTGTTTAGAAACACTGATCGGAAACCAAACCTAGGAGGTAAAAAGAAACAAACACTAAATACTGAGTGACACCTTTCACGTTACATTTAATCGACTGTTAAATAGTGCAGCATGTGCTTATTTTATAAAACAAGTTACTGGTGAGATGTGATGTTTCAGCCCTTGTGAAACTGACGATATCGCACCTTTAAACAGAGCAAAAGTCAAAATGGAGGCAATTAATCTTAATATCTCCACCTGCAGTGAGCTAAACTCGCACTTTTCATCATGGAAATGAGCATTTCCATCCCACACTTTGCACAACGTTCAGCTGCAGCACACACACACACACACACACACACACACACACAGTGCAGTGTCCGTTTGGCTGTAAAGGATTACAGCACTGTAGCAGTAATTAGTTGTGGCATAATGAACATTTGGCCCTGTGGCGAGGAATAATTAAGCAACACTTTGCGGTGATTGGTAACGAGGCCAGAAAACCTTACGAGTTCACCAGCGCTCACACTTTAAGGGATTTCTTACTCCTTTTCCTCCACACAGTACGTGAATAATACATACATGCATATATACATATACCCTATGTATGTAAATAATTCAGCCCTCCCCTGTGTCATTTTCAGCATGCATGTGTTATTAATGCTGAAGTCGGGATCATTAGTGTCAAAGAATGGTTTTACTCAGCAGCAGCGATAGTTTGTACATTTCTGTAGCGGTTATGTTCTCGTCAGATCAAGACCCTAAAAAAAAAATAAAAAATAAAATCCACATTTGGTGATAAAACCTGAGGCTTTACGTTACGACCATGAGCTTTTATTCATGAAAAATCTTTTTTGTTGCTGTGAATAAACCATTGCTGTGGAGAAGGCAGTCGGAGGCACAAATCAATGCACTTGCGAACAAAACTGCACCCTTAGTTGCAAAACATCACCTGAAATCAGGTTTCTACAAACATCAACGCCACAAAATCTACATTTCTCGTTAGGTTCTCAACGTCTGGTAACTTTGACTTTTTATCAAACAACCAGATATTTTCTCAGATCTACCACCCACCAGACAGTGGGATCAGGGACACGACCTCAGTCCATCAATCCAACCGAGTGTTTCACTGAAGACCAGACTGGAAACTAGAAGGAAGTGAAGATGGCTGCCGTCCAGGCCTGGCAGAGAAGAGGTCATCAGGAGAGAAGAGTGGCTGCTGTTGTCAGTTGACTTCAGGCGGTCACAGATTTCTGCACCAAAATGATTTAATACACTTTCTGCTCTTTAGCATTAAAGGGACTAAATGTCTTCAATTAATAAAATCTCACATCTTCACACGAACCCTCTCAAATTAAAGCTTAGAGTCTGTACTTTAACCTTGGATAGAAATACCAGAGTACAAAGACTTTGAGTCAAAAATGTAGTTTTGGGGTGTTTTTGGTGCAGTAAAGTGACACATTTGACACTGCCGGTGTGGTTTTTGACCAAAGAACACATTTCTTCCACAGCGTGCTGCAGGGGTGACATGTGTAGGACAACCCTGAAGCTAGCTCCATCAGCCCTGGTTCCCTCCACAAAACCCCAATGGGAGGTTTTCCATTGAACTTTTGATTATTAAAAAAAATAAAAAATTAAATAAAATCACATTTTGTTCAGCAAGATAATCTTGACACATGACCACTGAGCTTCCAGCGCTGACCTCTTCTACAGGAGCCTTTGGGAAAGTTTCCCCTCCAACAGTTTGCAGTAGAAACCCAACGAGGCTGCAAAGGAGGACGAGTGAGGAGAGTTTGACTGTTTAAACGGGGCTACAGAGGTTGTCGGGGACGTTAGGAGGATTTACTGACGCAGAACAAAACGCTTGCATTAACCAGAGACTTTATTTCAGGCATTGAGCCAAAAACCTGTTCAAGAAACCCACTGACGAGGGCGCAGAAAGTGCAAACATGCTAACACGCTAGCTCATCTCATGGTTTTCTGCAGCACTCTATTGATGTGCTGCTCCAACAGCCTTCTTCTCTTCTGGTTTCCACCACATGTTTGAGCCTGGCTGCAGTGATCAGCTCCCGTTCAGAAACAACTGCATCACTGAGGTCTGAAAAGAGATCACGTCTGGCTCGTTCCAGGTCGTCCTGAGGGGGTCGAGGTCAAGCCCTTCCACACCAAACCGGGAAAGCCACTTCTCTTGTGAAAGCCAGTTTAAATCGTCTCCTTTTCCTGCCCGGCATGCTGTTAGAAACCTGTCCGCTCATCATCAGCACACATGGGAGACAGGAAACAAGGAGGGAGTGCAGGCGAGACGTGATCATTACCAAGACAACAGTAGAAACCTGCTGTTAGCTGACAAACCATCGATCCTTCACCTGCTGCTGTCATTAGCATCCTGCTAGCACTGTGCGTTTTAACTCCGCTGCACTCACCTTCATACAACGGCCTTTATTACCGCAAGAACAGAGGATGCCAATCGGCTAATGAGTGGGAAGGAAAGAAAGAGGAGATGAAAAGAGACCAGATAACAGGAGGACGGGAGTGAAGAGGTCAATAACAGCGATCGGACTGGTTCATGGTTCAGAACCTGGTTCAGTGATCCTGGATCACTCCCTCCTGTTCAGGGATGGTTATAGTCATACCCAGCTCACCTTCACATGAGACTGCATGAAATTAAGTACTCAGGTTTCTGGTTAAAAGCCAATAAAAGAAATGATCAATGAAAAAAAAAAAAGGCACAATAGGCTTCGCGCCGGGAGCTCGAGAAGTCGCTGCACCACTGTTGCTTCATTCCTGATCGATTACTCTGCAACACCAACTGTTTACCTGCAGATAGTTGTGACAAAGGACACATTAAACGCTGCTGTGATAACTTTCCAACGTTGTAAAATATTGTCATAGTTTTGTAAAGTTCAGTATCAGAGTTTTGATGTCTGATAAGCCTTGAAACTCCTGGACATGCTGTCAGGATCTGTGGCAGCAGCCTTGGACCCAAAGGTGCAGACACGTCGGTGAAGTTTATTTCTACTACTTACAGCTTGAGGAGGGAAACGGTACTCAGAACATGGAAACCACACACACACACACACAGTTTCTATAGAGTACTATATTATATAATATATAAAGTACAGCATATTATAGGGGAACTGTATTCTAGTTTGAATATCTTGTATGTGATGATGTACAAAGATCATCTGTTGTTAGATGTGATGCTCTTTTGGATTCTGCCATTGGCAGCGATGTTCTTACTCACAGCACTTGTGATTCATCTCTTACAGGTTTGATGAGACGTCTTGTTG